>PVJN01001992.1:0-127653 GCA_004026805.1 Lasiurus borealis
ATTTAGCATATGTAGTGTTTGATCATTTAATCATGAGACTGAGATATTAATTAAAGCAAACTTTTTATGTTATACAAGTGAAAGACATATTGCTGTAATATATTTATAGTAACAAATTATATCTTCGTAACATTCCTTCTGCAGATAAATACAAGTTTTACTAAAGGAAGTGGCCTTAATCTATCTGATGTTCAAATATAGCATTTTGTTTTTTCTTATTCACAACTATAGCCTCAAAATATGCTGCAAATTTTAATAGTTTTCAACACTTTTTTGTACTCACAAACTATTATCTATAGACTAGATAAGAATAGTTGTCTTCAACTTAACCTTAATTTTTAAGTGCTCATTAAGTTTATGATCTTATCTTGTAGTGAATTTGAAGTGTGTTTAGGAGGTCATATCTGGAATTATGCTAATGTAGATGTAGTCAGTGATTGCTTGCCAAGTGCTTTTCAAGGATGAGTAACTTGAGCATTTATCTTCAATCGCCCGTATTTTAATATGATAGTACATCGTCGGTATGCCAAGTTTGACATCTGCTGCATTTCTCATTCATTGAAGAATTGTCCAATACTTTATTCACTTGCGAAAATGAATGAGTCAGGAAAATCCAGGTGACTTACCCCTCTCTTGATTCATATATAAGAGGAGAGAAGCTAGAAGTTATATAGATTTAAGTGAATTGACATGTGAAGAAGGATACTAAGTTCCTAGCCAGTTTGGTTTATTGCATAGAGAGTTCGCCTGCTGACTGAAGGGTCCCAGGTTTGATTCTGGTCAAGGGCATGTACCTAACATGCAGGCTTTTTCCCTGGTCCAGCCCTGATGGGGTGTATGCAACCAATCCATGTATTTCTCTCACATTGGTGTTGCTCTCTGTCTTTCCCTCACTTTTGCACTCTCTCTAAGAATCAATGGAAAAATATTCTTGGATGAGAATTAAAAAAAGAAAAAAAAGGATAACTGAGGACTCATTTTAATTTGCATAACAATGTATATGTATGCTAAACAATTGATAGAAATTTAAAGTAAAAAAAGAATTACATAGACAGGATGAGTTATTTCAAAATCTTCATCTAATTTTGTATGCATACATAGTTTAAAGATGTACTAAGCTATTTTCTCTTATTATTCCATAGCTATTTAATTATTCTCTACTTAATATGAATATAAGCTGAAATGAATTTCAATGACTGTTTATGGTATAAATTTATATAGTGGTTTCTTGGTCATTAAGCACTGCTATTTAAATATGACACAACTATTTCTGTAATTTTTCTGACTTCACTTACCATAATTTATTTTCTATACACACAGAGGTGAATTTAAGAAATTATAGCCAGTCAGAGAAAGACAAATACCGTATGATCTCACTTATATGTGGAATTTAGTGAACAAAATTAACTGACAAACAAAATAGATCCTGAGGCATGGATACATGGCGTGGGTTGACTGATGCCAGCAGGAGAGTGGGAGAGGGGCTTGGTGGAGGTGGCCAAAGGGGGAGAAATGAGGACATCTGTAATAGTGTCAGCAATAAAAAAGAGATTATCATGTCTATGATAAATGGTTATTACTTATTAAGTTGATAAATATTATATGTGCTTCAAGAATAATGTCTAAATAAATTCTCTAGAGCACACATTGCTTTTTAAAATTCTTCCCTCTACATATCTAAACAAGGGTCCAAAATTTATAATCAGAATGAGATAGCCACTTGTTTTTATCAACTATACCTTTATATCATACCAGAGAATATAATGACAGAGAAATGACTTAAATAACTAATTTCAAACCTTTCAAATGATAAGTCTCAACATCTGGCAAATTTACAAGAGAAAAACATTAGAGATTTTTGTGATGAATAGTCTCTATTCATTCACTGTAACTAATGTTTATAAGCTACAATATTGAAACATGTTTTGGTTTTCTATTCCCCTGCCTTCCCCATGGATAACATTGCCAGAACAGAAAGTTTGTGTGTCAGATGTTGTGTAAATAGATGTAGATAAATACATGCATGCACAACATGTTAATAGTTTATATAGCTGTTTCAAAGGTTTACTGCATACTGTTTAAGCAATTAGAGTGTTGACATTGATTTGAACAATACACTTTTGGGTATTAAAACATGAACACAAAGTAGTGAATACAAAATTCTCCAAAGGGGGTTGATTGTTCAACTCATCTTTTTATAAGTAAAATTTAAATATCCATTATACATTTGAAATATTATATATCTTATAAAAACAAAAAACATCCAAAAGGGTAATTTTTGATAAATTTTTCATTTATGAGTCTGTATAGACACACATGTATATAGCAACATTCTCAAAATAATAATTTAAAAAATTTTTACTTAATAATTATCTAATTGCATTAAAGATGATAAAATTCATGTTTTAAACAGTGAGAGAACAATATGTAGAAGTTTATTTGACTATGATTTAATATAATATATATATGCGTACATATACATACATACATATATATATATAAATGTGTATGCGCGCGCGCACACACACACACACACACACACACACACACACACTGGTTATATATGCAAAACATTCATGCAAGGGCCTCAGCCCTCGAAGCCTCAGTGGTTTACCTCAGCCCTCACAGCTGCGGCTTCGTCTGAAAGGTCATCCAGAAGGATGTCTGGAAGGTCATTCAGTTGTCTGGTCTAATTAGCATATTATACTTTTGTTATTATAGATGAGTTTTCACTTTTTTTTTTACTTGTAGGTGAACAATGTTCATTCATATTAGGGAGATGTACTTTTAGAAATGTTTCTGCAGCTGAACAGTAAAAAGATAAAACTATTGTAAAATTTAATTATCTCATTGGAAATGAGTTTTCTTCTCTCCTGTCTTTGTCTCAAATAAGTGTGGATGAACAAGGAAGTCCCTGTGCTCATCAGCTAGTCATGTAACACTGAGAACAGAGAGGGTGAACTCAGTACAAACAAACATGTTTACTTATTTAAGACTAGTTAAACAAAACCCTGAAGATTAGGTTTTATAATTATTTTTACTTTTAGCACTTATAGCTATCAAAAGCTTTTCTCCTTTTTTCTTAGAAGTACCAGTACTTATTTCTCTTAAAACAATTAAGGCGAGTATAATGACATCTGGTGATTTCTTTCACCTATTAAATGTTTTAACAATATTTTAGGTTGAATCTCCTTGTTGAAAATCTGTTTCTGCAGATCCATCTCAATAACCTCATAAATAGTCAATCCAGGAAGAGGAAATACATCCAGTTTCAAATCTTTTGTCTTGCATTAATTTTCTGTGAGTTTATTGAATTATATATTGTAGATAATAAATGTACTCCAAAACTATTGTTTTTGGAGATTTTTTGTAAAATAATAATATTCACACTATCTAGATATATAAAAGGCTAACATGCAAAGTCTCCCCTCCGGAGTTTGACCAGATCAATCACTCACTATGATGTGTGTGACCACCAGGGGGTGGTAGAGAATGAAGGAAGGCCAGGCTGGCAGCCAGAAGGCTCTGATCAGCCCTGAGCAGCAGCCCAGCTTAGGGACCCTATCTGTCATTAAAGATTTCTAATTTTAAATATTTAATATAGTGCTTATGAATATATTTTTAATCAATTGAAATTTAAAATATCACACTAAAATATATAGTAAAGTACCTGTGGCTTTATTTGACTTTTTTCTCTATGAAACATTATAATTGCTTGTCAGATTCATAGTTAGATAAATGTTGATTGAAGGAATAACTAAATATAATTTCATTAGTCTTTTACACACAATTAGATATGTAAATAGATAAGGAAAGAGAGATACACATTGAAACATATTTTAAGGTAAAATTTACTAATATTTATATCATTAAATCATGAATTTTTATTTTTTTTAGGAAACCATGTTGTGGCGAGCATGATTTATTCCTGCATTATTTCAAAGAAACATTATTGTACACATTGACCATATTCAAAATCTATACACATAGTTTGAATAAAAATAATGTCATTATATAAGCACTAAACTATCCAAAACATTTATTTTATATTCATCAAGTAGGACTATATTTTAATATTGAACAAAAGAGAACTCAGCATTAGAAAAGCACCATTTTTACAATTTCTGTAGCATTATGAAGCAGTGGTGTTATGTTGATATTTTTCTCACTGTTTCATTCTGTAAAAGCACAGCCTTTAGAAACAATAAGACACTTATTACTATACAAAAACTGTTAATGTAATAGTAATAGCAAGTATATGTATGATCAGTTATAAAAGCTGTAAAGGCAAGCAAAGAGAAATTTCTGTGTCGGTTTAAATTTAAAGTATGTCATATGAAAAATCTCTTAACTGCAGTGTTCCTTTTTAATATTTCAGAATTCTTAATATCATATCAGTTTGCACATGCAGTATTTTTAGGTTTCTCTAACTAAAATCACATATACTAGTATTGAAAAAAACATGTCCACTTTGTGGAAAATCATATCTATAAAATACAAAGAAGCCACATGCTGCTTTTCTTTTGCAATTCTTTGTGCTTCTTTTTTAAAGAGTCTTTTAAAACCCAGTAGACTCTCATTTTAATATTAATTGTAATATTTTGCACTTTGGTAGTGCTTTTACTCTGAAGAAAGGCAAAGCACTTAGCAATGAAAAATCTCAGCCATCACCCAGAACAAATCTGCAAGGCAGGATTCCATAAATGAAAAGCCAATTTAAACTAGGAATTGATTTGAATTCATAGCCCTTTCAATCAGGCAAATGGAAAATAACCAATTTTTTACCTACCCTAAGGGTTTGCAGCAGAAGAGAAAGGTAAATTCCACTACTGGGAACCTTGTGGTTTAAAAGACATATGGGAAGGAGGAAAGCGCAAGAATTACACACTAAACCTGTCTACATGAAGCTGATAAAATGGATTATAGCATGCTAAGCATGGCTTGATTCATTCCAGGGAGCACAACTTTGCAAGAGATACATTTCTGAGCAATGCATACTAATCAAGAAACCTGCGAACACAGTAAAACACATACACACACACACACACACACACACACAACCATATAACCACACTACACTTTCTATTCTGTGTATAATCATTAAATACCTATTTCTTAGTGAATATACAATTGAATGAAAGATAATTCAATCTTAGGTGATTAATGATTAGATAAATACACAACAAATATGTAATGTATCAATCTAACAAGTTTATCAAGGAAAATTCTGATTCAGCTTAAAAATTAAGACTCATATTTCCTGATATACTTGTAATTATAAAATACAATATTGATTATAAGAAATATTGTATATTATATTTAGTAGTGCAATTTAGAAATGGGTTCAAGTACTAAACACAATTATCTTAAATTCAGACATTTAAGAATAGACAGTATGTCACCAGTATCATTGGGCCCCAATTATATACTAGCCTTCACTCAATGAACAAGTGTCACAGGACACTAATTTAATGGTGTGTATTTTTCAATGGCATTTTAGTTAGCAAGTGTAATAGAAACAGTATTCCTTGACATAAATTCGTAAACCTTATTATTTACCCACATTTTCTAAAATGGTCTTTAGCAGCCATCTAAGACCTATTTAAAATGAAACTTTGAAGAGACCTCTGTTACTGTCTAACGAGGTTATCAATGAAGATAAGATCCACTTTCCTTTGTTTGAGGATATTTGAAGTTCTAATAATGAGCTTCTCTGTTCAACATCAAAGTGGAGGTGTTCCCAATATTAATGTTTGTTATTAGCTTTTCAGTTGTCTGGAAGCTCAAGTGGTCTTTAGCTGAATACACTCTTATGCCAGATGGAATATTAGAAAATGTGTATGAGGCTTTAATTATCTGAAAACTCTCAGTGAACTGTTACTCATAATACCTGGGGATTTTAATGAAGAACATACATATGTTCTTCTTGCTAATTGAAGATGAGCTTCATTTCAGAGGATTTAATATGAAATTTAAAACATAAAAAAGAGAAAGGAATTTTTAAAAGCCCAAAGTAAACTGCTAAACCTACGTACTGAGTAGAAAGTTCCTGGAGGTTTATATCTGTGTATGACAAATAATTGTGTTGAATGTGTACAATGTTTATGATATAGAAGTTCAGGAAAGTATGCATATTAATTTTTCCACAGTTATCAAACGAGTGGTATTTCATCATAATATTAGTGATTTATCTGAAAAGAGTATTATATCTATAGACATAAAAATGAGTGTTATGAACTTTGACATATATATATATATATATATATATATATATATATTGACTTTATAGAGAGGACGGTAGAGGAATAGAGAGCAAGAAACATCAATGAGAGAGAAACATAGATCAGCTGCCTTCTGTACACCCCCCACTGGAAATGTAGCCCACAACCAAGATTCATGCCTGAATTGAACCTGAGACCCTTCAGCCTTTTTCTATCCACTGAGCCAAACTGGCCAGGGCTTAAAGACTTTTTTTTTTTTAATTAAGCTATAAATAATAATATATTAATAATAGCTAGTATCAATTCAGATAACTGACTGAGGGTTTGTTGGTCTCTAGACGCCAAATGGAGATTAAAAAGGAACTGTGTCATTTTTTGGAACTGTTGTCAGACACAACATATGTAACTCAATTGTCACATTAAGAAGTGATACAATCACTTCTAAAACTATTTATTCCCAAAGCATACAGAATGAGAAATAAAATGCTATAATCCTGAAAGGTCACTAATCTGAACCTGTTTAAAATACTGTTTACTTTAAGTTAGGATCCCTTTGCAAAGTGGTGTAATTCAAAGATTCTGGGAGTACCAAGTAAAAGAAGTTGGGAAGTTGGGTTATTAGCACAGGTAGCTGGATATAAAGAAAGAGAGCAAAGGGAATCAGATATTACTTAGCATAATGAATTGGACGCTGAGCCTGCTTGCTCCACTAGGAAACTACAGATTCACACACTGCACAAGGTAACTCTTAAGTCTTCAAAGCAGGCTGGAAGGATTTCTAACTGGTCCGAATGAGAGAGGAATAAAAACAGTGGGAGAAATTTCTCTGCTGGGCTCATACCCAGTAGAGGTCAAAATGGCACAGGAGGGAGTACTTCCACTTTGAGACAAGTACAGTAGGAACTAAGATGACAACTCTAGAGGCCCATCAGCCCAGCCCAGGAAAAGGATCAGATTGGATAAGGGATTCAGAATCCCGGAAGATGTAGGGAATAGATGGGTTAGGAGGTGGGCCCATCGGAAGCCACAAAAGATGGTGAAGTTGATTGGGTAGTTTGAAAGGGTGCCTGGTCCTTCCTAAGCCTGAGATAAGATAGCCAGAGCTTAACCGTGATCCCTTGGTTGCTGGGTAACACAAACTCGTCCCTTCGTTTGTGCATTCTCTCCAGGTGGCCCTAGCAGCTGCCTGGGCCCTGGGCAGTCTGAGCGCTCCTGGGCACAGCTCCAGCAGGCCACAGCACAGCTGGCAACAGAAGCTTCGCCAGAGGGGGCGGAAACATGGATTGAGACAATAGTGCAAAGGATCTGGAAACTGGCCCTTCTTCTAGGCCTCGTAAAGATAAGGCTGAACTTCTTTCCCAGTGGGACAGAGAGGAGACATTGGGGACCTGGGGGCAGCCTCCGATTTCCACACAAATCAATCTTACCACATGCGTACTCCCAAGTGTGGGTCCCTGGAATGCCTTCCTTGGGACTCCGTGAAAGAACACCATTTCCAACAGCACCATCAGGACAAGACAGTGAATTCAGGTTGGTAAAATGTTGAAATACATTTTATATATGTTCAACTCTTTTAGCGGGCTTATTCCAACTTAGTTTTTAACCATCCGAAGAAACAAAAGCTAGTTTAACATTCTAATAATATCAGCATAAATATGGAGCAAATTATAGAGAATTAGAAGTTTTGATTTTTAAACCTCTTTTTAGATTTTTTGAATTCATGCCCAATCTTTTAATCAGTTTTGTGATTTTTATTTTTAAGGGAGAGGAAGAGATATGTATATAGAAACATAAGTGATGAGAAAGAATCATTGATTGGCTGCCTCCTGCACATCTCACACTGAGTATTGAGCCTGTAGCTCAGGCATGTGCCCTGACTGGAAATCCACCTGTGACCTCCTGGTTCACAGGTCGATGCTGAACCACAGAACCACTGTCTGGGCAGTGCTCCATTTTAAAAATCGTTTTTGTTAATGCATATTGTTTTCTGTTACTTATTTTTTCATCTTGTCTGGGGAAAAAAATATATATATAGTGTTTTTACATAATCAAAATGTCCATCTACCACATCAGCATGAGTATATATTCATATAATTAATAATAGGTCTTTTAAACTTCCAACAAAGAACATATTACAGATCACCTAAAGTCTCCATAAGTCCCTTAAGCATATTTATGGAATCACTTACTTGTGTAAGGTTTTCTTTTAGTTTTATTGTACTCTTTCTCCAACCCTGTGTTGTTTTTTTTATTAAATTATAATTGATCACGAAGCACATAAAATATGACAATTTTTACCAGAGTAATTATCCTTTGTCATGGTGACAAAAGTAATCTGAATGACTTAGGCTGTGTTATTATCGCTACTGAATCAACTTTATATGTTGGGAAGCCTAGTCTCTCCTATAAACATTCTGCTGAGGGTTCATCTGAAGGTGAAACAAGCTTGGGAATGGATTGTTCGACTTCCTTTTGGAGTCTGAGATACACTTGGTATTGCAGTTTTTACTTTTCCCTTAGTTTAGAAGAAGCAATTAAGCACACACTGTGAAAGTCTTCAACATGTGAACATTGTTATACTCAGGAGTTAACGCCAATTAAACGCAAGAAAAACACAGAAAAGTGTCAGTTAAAACGTTTATATATATACTAGAGGCCTGGTGCATGAAATTCATGCATGGGGCAGGGGAGTGGGAGTGTACCTCAACCCAGCCTGCACCCTCTCCAATCTGGGACTCCCCAAGGGATGTCCGACTGCCCTTTTAGGCCTGATCCCACTAGGCAGTAGGACATCCCTCTCACAATCTAGGACTGCTAACTCCCAATTGCTTGCCTGCCTGCTTTCCTGATTGCCCCTAACTGAATCTGCCTGTCAGCCTGATTGATGTCTCACTGTTCCCCTGCCAGCCTGTTTGCCCTTAACTGCCCTCTCCTGCAGGCTTGATCACCTGAAAGTCTCCTCCCTTGCAGGCCTGGTTCCTCCCAACTGCCATCCCCTGCTGACCTGATCATCCACAATTGTCCTCCTCTGCAGGCCTGGTCCCTCCCAACTGGCCTCCCCTGCTGACCATCTTGTGGTGGCCATCTGTGTCCATATGGGGGCAGGATCTTTGATCACATGGGGGCAGTCATCTTGTGTGTTGGAGTGATGGTCAATTTGCATATTTCTTTTTTATAAGATAGGATAGAGGCCTGGTGCATGGGAGCGGGGGCTGCTGGTTTGCCCTGAAAGATGTCCCAGATCAGGGTAGGCGTTCCCTTGTAGCCTGGGGTGGCCTGGCAAAGGGCCTGTGGAGGTTTGCAGACTGGCCACACACCCCGATGACCCAAGTGGAGGCTCTGGTATCTGGGATTTATTTATCTTCTATAATTGAAACTTTGCAGCCTGGAGCAGAGCCACACCTTCTGTGCACTCCATGGTGGCAGCCATTTCTGTTGGGATTTATTTATCTTCTATAATTGAAACTTTGTAGCCTTAAGCAGAGGCCATGGCAGGCCAGGGCTGCGGAAGCTTGGCTTCCCACATCCCCGGGGGCAACCCTAGCCTCCTGTTCTCTCCAACTCTGTAGCTGCTGCCATTTTTGTTGGAATTTATTTATCTTCTCTAATTGAAACTTTGTAGCCTGGAGTGGAGGCCTGGGCCAGCCAGGGTGTGTGGAAAGCTTGCCTTCCTGCATCGCCAGGGAAACCTAAGCCTCCCTCCTGCTCTCTATGTGGCCACAGCCATCTTGGTTGAGTTAATTTGCATACTCACTCCTGATTGGCTGGTGCGTGTGGCTTGTGGGCATGGCTTGTGAGTGTAGTAGAGCAATGGTTAATTTGCTATTACTCTTTTATTACATAGGATTTCTTTTTGCCACATTTACAGCAAGGCTGGGGGTTTGGCAAATCCATTTCCCAAACTTTCTTGCTGTCTTTCAGCCAGTTATGTGTTCCTAATTCTTAACATAGATGGGAGATTGGAAAATAGAAGAAGGGGAAAAAGAAGTCCCCTCCAGTTTCCCAGACTAAGTCTGAGCCTCAGGCAGGCCCCCCAATGGTACACACAATGGTTTGTAACTTAGTGGGCACCCTCTCTGCACCTAACATCAGCCTTGCAAGAAACTCTTGTCAAGGTTCTAATATCTCATTTTCTTTTGTTTCCTACCGGCCTTAGGAGCAGTTAATATTTTCTATAATTATTCAACCCTGAATTACATTATAGTTTTTATTTGCTTTTTTTTTGGTCATTTTGTCTTTTGATATCAGTGTGGTCTTTAATTGAAATAAACTTTCATATTTTCTATTTCTTAAAGTGTCCCTTTTTGATCAAATACTTCACTTCTTTGAATATCTCTTCCATTGCCGTACTCCTTGGGAAAACTTAGAGCCTCAATAGACATGCATATGTAGTCACCTACTTTAAGTGTCTGAATCTTCCTGGAAAAGCATACAAATGTGCAGATGGGGATAGCACCAATTTGTGATGTAAAATCTCAAGTGCATACTCACCACTGTCCTAAAAATGCTTTCTCAGTATTCTGGTACTTATCATCTGGGTGCTTTACATAAACTTCAATAGACTCTAATATTTGATTTCACCTTCTCTTGCTTTATAGGTCTGAACAATTTAAATAAAATAAAAAAATAAAAATAGTAGAATCACTCTCACAAGAATTATTTCCATAAACACATACCCATCTGACTTTGCTACTGGACATATCTCTTTTTACTGGATCATTGATTCCTATATTGCTTAACAATAACTATCTTAGCATGAAAATATGATTATTTCATTCTTATTATTATAAGACTAGAGGCCCGGTGCAAAAAATTTGTGCATGGGGCAGGTGGAAAGCTTGGTGTTCTCCTTTGCTGGGAAACCCCTCCTCCCTCCTGCTCTCTATATGGCTGTAGCCATCTTGCTTGGGTTTATTTGCATATTCACTCCTGATTGGCTGGGGGGCGTGGCTTGTGGCTGCTGTTTGTGGGTGTGGCTTCTGGGTGTAGCAGAGTTTTGGTCAATTTGCATATTACTCCTTTATTAGATAGGATAACCTTCCTTAAGCCATACTTCTCCTAAGTTAATGGTCATCCTTTGTTCCTTTTACAGTAAAACTTTTTACAATTCTTTAGATTGACTTTCACTTACTCTTATTTCTAATTCTACTCTCAGAACATTCAGATTCTGACTCCACCCCTCTGCTAACTTCCATTGGATATGTCTTGCTCTCAGTGATCATTTCCAGAAATCTCAGAAATAGCTTCTCTCCCACCTCACAGGCTATATCTCTTAAGACTTTTTTTGTTTTGTTTTTCTGGTTCTTGCACTTCACCATTTACAAAGATTGATTTTTTCCTCTCTCCATAGCTTTATTTATTATTTATATGTTAATAATGTTCCTATTTATATCTCGGAGCCAGATATTTTTCCTGTCCTCCAAACTCATGAATGTAAGCACTTAGCCTACATATCAAGTGATTTTCTCATATCAATCCTTTTCTCTCTAGTTATGCTCTTCTTCCTCTATTTTATAGTATTCCTAACTTTTATAATGTAAAAAGCATTTTAGTTATTTACTTTTCATTTATTTAGTTTATTCCTGACTAGAATATAAAGTCCTTAAAATCAGGATAGTTCTGCTTTATTACCATTGTATTACCAGCTTCTAGAAGAGTGACTACTGCATATCAATTGCTCTGTAATTTTTTTGTTACACAAGTAAAGGGATGAACAAATCCTGAGAAATCCTCCATTGCCTGAAAAATTGCTTATAAAATATATGCATTTTATCAAAAAAAAATGGAATACTTATTTGGCTATTTGAATAAAGATATAGACTGTAAAATGGAGTAGAGTTGTTTCTACATGGTTGTACATTTTTATGCAAAAATAATAAGTTCTAGAGATATATTTTACTACATAGTGTCTATAGTTAACAATATGACTGTTCACTTAAAATTTTGCTATGAGGGTAGACCTCATATTAGGGTCTTAGCACACATATAAAATTAATTAAATAAATACAAAGGGACACAAGGAAATTTTAGGAGGTGTTATATATGTATATTACCTTGATTTGTGTTATGTATACATGTCCAAACTCACCAAATCATATACATTAGGCAAGTGTATTTATTGTGTATATAATAATATTTCAATAAAGCTGTTAAAACAAAAAGGAGGCCCTTTTTGTATGATTATGTATTTTTAGGGTGGCTTATTCTGTGTGCTTGTGTACATGTTATAAAATATCATATATTAAGCATTATAATGACTAAAATATGAATTTTATTAAAAATAGACATGAGAAAATGTTTCCTACATCTGACTTTTTTTTCCCTGGGAAGTATATATCCACAAAATTGATAATAATTTCATTTTTATCAAGGAGTTATTGATGCTCTAATATTAAGTACATTTCATAAATTTCATTGAATATACATTAAAATATATAAATATTTTAAAATATGCTTTTATTGATTTGAGGGAGACAAAGACATTGATTGATACTAGAGAGAAACATGAGTAGGCTGCCTCCTACATGCCCCCTACTGAGGATCAACCCTGCAACTGGGGCATGTGCGCTGACCAGGAATTAAATTGTCCACCTTCTGGTACATGGGACTAATCTCAACCAGCTGAACCACTCTGGCAAGGGATATACATGAAAATATTTTGAGAACAAACTTGTACACATGGAGACTGAGGATTACTGAGATAGAATCTTCAGGCTCAATCACCCACCCAGTAAGTGCTGGGAATTATAGCTGAAGAAGAAAAATATATAATTTTCTTAAAGATTAAGAATTATTGGAGAATTTCTTTATTCCATGGGTTATTTACTTAATCCACTGTGAAATATATATAACAAATTTTCTATTTGAATAAATATCTAGATTCTAATAACACATGGATCCTATTTACTATTTTTTATTTATCTTGTTTTTCTTTCTTTATATTAAATGATAAAAGTGGCAGGCAAAACTGTTAAGCATTTTAATTTATTTTACTTTTCTTTGAGATATAGTATCCTTAAGCAGAAGTAATTTTATCTCTAATGTGGCTATTTAAATACTTTATACATTTAGGTTCTCTTCATGAATCTTTAGCATATATTTTCGGTAAAAATTATAACTTAGCTATCTGGTTATAGATAGCTTTTGTATTAAAATTTGTAGTTTGTGTTGTTTCACTTTATTATAGCAATAAAACTTCATTAGCTTTGATCAGATGACTACGCAAATAACCTATTTGAAACTCTCAAAGCATGCAAGAAAAAGAAGCTTCTGAAGTCAAGATAATAAGACACTTTCAAAGAGGAAAAAACAGTCAAGGTTGGTAGAAGGGAAATTCCTGTGTGAAACAGTTGAAATACTACCGATATATTTTTTATTAAAATATCACGGAGTTTACAAATGAACACAAAACAAAAGATAAATAAGAGCTTAATATGTAAAGATGTGTTGGGCTCGGAACAGACCGCAGCCTCCTGTACCTGAACTTTATTTTACAGAGCTGGGGCTGCTGGGCTGGAGAAATCAGATGGAATCCTCCTTACGCAGAGACTGCCAGCTTCTGGTCTTTTCCTAATTCAAAAGTGCCTTCTTTTAAAAACAGAAGTTGGACATTTACCTGACAACAAACGCTAGAAAAAAAATCAGACAGGCACAAAAGATTTTGTTGGTTGTTTTCTGCGCCTTTAGGATATTTACGGATAATATGGATATATGCCTCGTGGACCGCATAGTCTTTGTTGCCATTATTCACTTCTGCTGCAGGAGCATGAAGGCAGCCATAGGTGGTGCTTACATGAATGGATGCGGCTGTATATCAATAATACATTTATGAACACTTAATCTCGGATTTCATGTTATTTTAACACTCTAGGAACATTTAATTGTTTTTAACAATTAAAAAACATAGATTCCAGACTTAGCCATTTTGGCTGAGTGGATAGAGCATTGACCTGTGGACCAAAGGGTTCCAAGGTTCAATTCCTGTCAAGGGCATGAACCTGGTTTGCAGGCTCCTCCCCAGCCCAGACCCTGGGCTCCTGAGGGAGGCAACCAATTAATGTACTTCTCTCAAATTGATGTTTCTGTCTGTTTTTCCCTCTCCCTTTCACTCTTTCTAAAATATATATATAAATTCCAGTCCTGGCTGGTTTGCTCAGTGGATAGAGCTTTGGCCTGAGGACTGAAAGGTCCCAGGTTTGATCCTGGTGAAGGGCACATGCCTGAGTTGCAGGCTCCATCCCCATTAGGGGGTGGAGGCAGCTGATCAATAATTCTCTCTTCTCTCATCATTGATGTTTCTATTTCTTTCTCCCTCTCCCTTCCTCTCTGAAATTATATATATATATATATATATATATATATATATATATATATATATACATATATATATATATGTATGTATGTATGTATGTATATGTATATGTATATGTATATATATGTATATGTGTATGTATATGTATATGTGTATGTGTATGTATATGTATATGTATATGTATATGTATATGTATACACACACACACACACAGTGGTCCCTCAAGATATGAGTTTAATTCGTTCTGTAGCCTTGAGGCGTGGGAAACTATGAGACGCTTGAGTTGGCGGTAAACTGGTGGGTCCTGTGCAGCCAGCTGATCTATGAGATTACTCCTATCTCAAATGTTGCTCGTATTTCAAAGCAAAAATCACTCGCTCGAGGGCTCATATCTCAAAATTCTCGTATGTTAGGGCACTCATATCTCGAGGTACCACTGTATATGCATATATATTTGTTCTATTTGTAGCTTGCAATCCTTACAAAAGCTATGTTTGTCTGGATGTGTCCCACAGGCCACAAGTACAGACCCCTCTTCTAAATGAATGAAACTATAACCACTCCCCATCACCTCCAGTAAGAGGGATGGTTTTAGGTTGCTGTTTTTGTTAGATGTTTGCGGAATATTTTTTTTAGACAGATACCAACAGGTTATTTGAACAGGTATTTAAGATCTGAAAAAGGATATCGTGTTTTAAGCTGGAAAAACAAATAATTCATTGCATTCTTTATCATTGCAATTGTTCTGCATTTAACAAATTAGAGACTCTTGTTTCAGAGAAATTAGCATGAGCAATTATGTCTATTTCCTTCTGACATGGATTTTCTGAAGGTAGACTACAGGTTTTATCAAATATCGCAGCATCTCAGTGTTTCTTATTATGTTTACATCTTGGGTCCCTCATTGTGTCATCCTCAGAACAATCACAGCACCCCTGGGTTTCTTATTTAAAATGCAGAATCTTGGGTGGTGATGGGGGAGGGGAGTGGAGCTTGGTGGATGTTGTTGAAAATATTACATATTATCGCCTTTTTCCTCAAGAGATATGTAGGTTGGTTGTCATGGCCTCAGAGCACATGACAGCTTTTTTTCCCCTCCACCTGTTATTCAGAATCCCTATCTCATGGTCACATCCTCTGACACTGCCATAGGCCTCAGGACCATCCTATCCTGGGCCTATTCTAGGGCTCCAGAGGGAACAGGGCAAAGCCCCTCTGACTTGAAAGACTCTTCTAACTACCACTTTACCTTAAGTTTTACAAAATTTGGTCTAGAATAAGGCATCTGGATAACACAGATCCCCATATCTGCAAAAGGCATTATCAGTTCCTTCCAACCTATAATTCTTTGAACTTGAAAAGACAGGTTTTCCATTTTGTCTTCCTCTTTGACAAAATATGACAGTCACATCCTGCCTGTATTCTCTCTGTCCTATGGTCTAATAAAATAATATTATTTGGTCAGTTCCCCAAGGCCTGTCCTCCATTTGCTAATAAAAATTGCAATTATTAAAAAATATATAATTCATTTTCTTACCAAATCAAGTTCTCAAAAGAATAGTATCATTATGGAGTTAGCAGAATATTTGCTAGTTAATTTTCAATAATATATATTTTCCCTATAAAGTGATAAACAGCATTTTTAAAGTATCAGGAAGCCAAGATAACAAGATTTTTGAGAAAAGGAAAAATACAACAGAAAATGTAAATGCCTAATTCACGGCATCTTAATTCATCCCAAAAGTTAAACTAAAATTGAAATTTAGGGAAAGCAATTAAGTTTGCAAAACTTTGATTTTCAGTCGCTCAGTTTATAATAAAAGTTAAACTTTTGGAATCAAAGCAGATGAGTTTATAATAAAAGTTAAACTTTTGGAATCGAAGCAGATGGAAGTGTGTTTGATAGACTCTTCTCATTCTACCATTCCACAGCCAATTGTGCAGATTTTGATGGGGTTGCAGAGCTGTATGAAGCAACATATATTATGATGTAAATGCCATCATTATGACATATGCTTAAACTTCTGCTGAGAAATAAATAAAATATATTGAAATGCCTGCTGTTTATCCCAGCTGTTTACTTCTCACAGCCCATAAATGGAAAAGTCACACAGTTTAGCATTTACATGCTAGAGAAGCATTTGGAAATAATTAAAACTCTTCCAGAGAGTGCTTTCTTTTTGCTCTGAATTATAATTAACCAATAATGTCAAAAAAAGAGGTCAAGGGCATTAACTGAGAATTAAAGCACGTATTTCCCCCCCAAGAAAGTGGGAAACGATCAAGGATTGCTCCCTGCCCCTAAATTTCCAATAGCGGAGCACATAAATGAGAAGTCATATCTGGAGACAAGTGTAGGCCACTCCATCTGTATGCCTGGCTGCAGTTCCAGTGGAGACACAATTACCAGTGGGAAACTTGTTCCTGTTGGGGTTGATCGCAGTGATTCTGAGTTATGATGACACTAATACACACAAATAAGGGAGAGCCAAAGGAGATGCATTTCTCATTAAAAATGGTGCCACATCTTGTGAAATTAAGAAAACAAACAAGTTGAAATCATCTAAAATTATAAACTAATAGATAATTTCATAAAAATATTTTACTAATTATTGTTTGATTTTTTTCATAAATGTGCTAAAACCACAAGCTCATTATATAAATACTCCCTTTTGTTTCACGTGAAATTTAAGGCGCTTACTTTTTTTAAGAATAATGTGGCAGTATGTTTTAAATTTGTTGCAATGCCAGTGGTTAAATGGGCCAATAGATTGTCTATACTTTCTCACTCTAATTAATTATTTATCACTAGATTAGGTAAAATTATGTTATAATGACAGTGCATTGCTATGTTAGAGAAGTCTTCAACTTTAAAACAGTTTTAGAATTTCAGTTTTCTAATATGAGAAGAGTTCTGGTGATGGTACATAATATTACCAAAATTAAAACTTAAAAATGGTTAAGGTAACACATTTTGTTATGTATATGTACCATAATTAAAAATAAGGAAACACTTTAGTAAAAAAAAGATTAGGAAAGTATCAAGAAATTAATGTTAAATATTTTCAAGAAGTTAAGAATGAATATATTTTCAAGTATAATAGTACTCAGGGGTCAACTTTAAGTCATTTAATAAAATAATTTATTTCTTGCCGAAACTGGTTTGGTTCAGTGGATAGAGCATCAGCCTGCAGACTGAAAGGTCCCAGGTTCGATTCCAATCAAGGGCACGTACATTGGTTGCGGACACATCACCAGTAGGGGGCGTGCAGGAGGTGGCTGATCGATGTCTCTCTCATGGATGTTTCTAACTTTCTATCCCTCTCCCTTCCTCCCTGTGAAAAATCAATAAAATATATTTTAAAAAATAATTTATTTCTAGACAAACAATCTGAAAAAATAAGTGCTTACCAAAAGTACTTCTAAGAACTAATACAATCAGAGGATTGAAAATATATGGTTGATTATCTTTGTTAAAATAGTGTGGTATAGGGGTGGGGCAAGGCTGTAATTATTTGAGTAATAAACAGGGATTAAAATAAATATATTGTCTATTATGGATATTCTCAGAATCAGCATATGGAATCAAGAAACCATAAGTATAAGAGTAAAGGCAAACTTTAGTCAAAGCTTAGCTAATTGACTAGGGCAGTGGTAAGCAAACTGTGGCTAGTGAGCCACATGCAGCTCTTTGGCCCCTTGTGTGTGGCTCTTCCATAAAATACCATGGCCTGGGCCATTCGATTTGAAGAAATGGCATTAGAAGAAGTTTAAGTTTAAAAAATTGGCTCCCAAAAGAAATTTCAATTGTTATACTGTTGATATTTGGCTCTGTTGACTAATGAGTTTGCTGACCACTGGTAAGGCTGTTTCAAAACTTGATTTTATAAGCTGCCTATAACTATTGCTTAGATAGCACTTTCTGTAGGAAGTCATCACTGACTTTTCCATTGTCCTGGACTCTCCCGGATCATCCTAATATTTTCTCTCTGTTGAACCCATCATAGAACATATCATGAGCCTCTGCATTGCTTGCTTATTTCCCCCCAACGACTTCTGATGAAGGCAGAGTTCAAGTCCATCATGTGTAGCATTGTATCTCTAATGCCTAGCACAGCCCTCAAAACAAAGTACATGAACAATTATACCTTCTATTTTAAAGGACAATAGGCTTAAATTAAAAAACCAGAAGGAGATTTCTATAACAATGTACTTAGTTATGAGAGATTTTTATGCTGGGCCAAGGATGAAAAAGAGAGCATTAAGGATGTTAATGTAAACTTCAACTAAATTATTCACCATATGCACCCAGTAAGTATGACAGGAGACAAAATGTGTTGTGAGCTGCTTCAAGACTCTATGTTCTAGCCAGCTTAAGCACTGATGAGGATTCCTGGTTAGGACACATGCCTGGGCTGTGAGCTTGAACCCCGTGTGGGGCATACAAGAGGCAGCCAATCAATGATTCTCTCTAATCATGGATGTTTCTCTCTCTCTCCCTTCCTCTCTGAAATTAATAAAAAATATTTTTAAAAAAACTGATGAGGATGCAGTACAACTGAAGGATTTGTGAATATAGTTGAAAGTAGAGTATTAATTCTGGAGAGAGTTCATGGCCATTGATAGTTCAGCTAAAACTTACAAAAATTAATGAAATAAACATTTTAAAAATATAAGAACTAGAATAGTATAACTATCATACACAGACATTAAATTAACCAATAAGACCACATGAATTTTAAAAACTAGCATCCTAGATTTTCAGAGATGGATTTGCAGGTTTAACTAGTGTGGATGAGCGTGGGTGGTATTGCTAAGTGGTTAGAGCATAGACCTATCTACAAAAGGGACATAGGTTTAACTCCTGGTCAAGGGCATGTACCTGGGTTACAGGTTTGATCCCTGGCTCCATTGGCTAGTGTTTGGAAGGCAACCAATCAATGTGTCTCTCTCATATAGATTTGTCTCTCTCATATTGACATTTCTCTCTCTCCCTCTTTCACTCTATCTAAAATTGATGGGACAATATCCTGGGGTGAAGGTTAACAACAAAATAATAGTTTTAGATGGCATGATTAAAATCACTGGAGATATGTGTTATAATTATTGTACCATCTTTAGGCATAGAATTCTATGTTTAATAGTCATGAGCTATTTTCTATTAATAGACTTAAGTTTCTTTATTTGTTAAACTTTCTTGACCAGTGTCATATGCAGTTTTATTGGAGTTTAGGTCAAGCATAAAGTCAGAAGAAATACAGTCTTCAACAAAACCTCCTTTTCTTCTGACACTCACAGCAAGTCCAGGATACTGGCTAGAAAGATTCACCATAGGTTGGCTATGGCTTATTACAGGGAATGGATACAGATGAAAATTAGCCAGTGGAAGAGGCACATGGGATAGAGTCTGGAGAAGCACTAAATGCAGAGCTTCCGGTGTCCACTCCATGGGGAGTTAAGGTGCTACTTACTTGTATTAATGCGCAGCAATACCCAAAGTTGCTCCGTCTGGTATTCAGATTCAGTACTCAGTTACTAGGATTCCACTTCCCCCATTGCTGATCTCTAGTTCCATTGCAGGTGATACTGTGTGACTCAAAGCCTTATCCTCCATCACAATGTTGGCTTTTCTGTCCTGGTCAGCCCGTCCCAAATCTGGTTGGTCAGGCTCCCACACAAAGACATTCATGTCAGGCATAACATTCTGAAAGAGATTATCTCCAAGAGTTTTCAATGATGATTCCTAAGGTTTGAGAGAATATTGTTTGTAAAGTTTCTTATTTATTCTGTTGCAATATTTTTTTAAAATATATTTTATTGATTTCAAGAGGCAGAAAGAAGGAGAGGGAGAAACATCAATGATGGGAAACAATCATTGATCTGTTGCCTCCCGCATGTCTCCTACTGGGGATCAAGCCTCCAACCCAGACATGTGCCCTGACCTGGAATATCACCATGACCTCCTGGTTCATAAGCTGATGCTCAACCACTGGGCCACATCAGCCAGTCTGTTCTGTTGCAATATTACCAAATGTTTACCAGGAATACAGAAAAAGATGCAGCCCAAAGGAAAAGGTGATATTTAGACCATCCCACTTATATGCCAACTCTCATTTGTGGCTTGCATGTTCATTCTCTTTGGCTTATTTGAGTTAATTAAATTTTATCCTTTCTAAATCTAATCATTTATGCACCTTCCATAATTAACCTTCTACAGTCAATTTTTCTGCAATGATTTAAGAAAAATTTTCATGTATTTAGCTCATGTTATTTTATATATTCTATGATATTGGAAAAATATCACTTAATTTATAGAAATTAAATATAAATATTTTCATTACCCATAAATCTTATATTTATTTAGTAGAGGTCTTGCTATCATGGGATGTTTTTCTATTAGAAACTTTGACAAATGTGTTGTAACCATAGAAATGATTTGTGAGACAGCAGAAGTAGCCAACATAGATTAAATTAATGTGTTAGGTTGCGTGTTCACACAGCATGCTTTACTTTAATTGATTACTCTATGGTCAAACTTAAATTACTAATATCAGTGCTGATAGAAGAAAATGAATATTTAATAAAATACCCTTTGTATCATAGTAGCAGATTAATGTGAGTGAAAAAGCTATCGTTTGGAATAGGCTTTCAAGGCTATTTCGATATCTTGAATACATGCAAGATTAAAGCTTATGAATACAAAGAGCAGGATGAGTTGAAATAATTTAACAAAAAGTCTCTGCAATTAACTTTGAATTATGATGCATTTAGATTTTAAAATTAAGTAACACACTTAAATTGAGAAAAAGTGACCATAAATGTTTCTAACCTTAGAATTGCAGAAGACATATATATATCAATGGGTTATATAGAATAAAATGATATCCACAAAAATAATAGAATGAGTGACTAAAAGGAAACATGATTAATTTGTGAACTTTATAACTTATCATTTATTGATTCTTAAATGTAGATAACCTTGATACAATATAATTCATGGGTAATGTACATTTACCCCTTTAATCATAAATCATCATTATTATCATGGTCAGTAATAAAACAGAGTTTGGGAAATAAAACTAGAATCCTTAACATTAAGGAATATCACACAGTATTAAAAATTAAATAAAAATAGTTACATAACTAAGAAAATGTAAAATACTATTGAGATTAAAAATAAAATAATCCCATATAATAAAAGCCTAATATGCTAAGTGTCCAGTTGACCAGTTGTCCATTCAACCAAACAAAACATAATCCTCCTATCTAATAAAAGAGTGATATGCAAATTGACTATCACTCCAAGACACAAGATGGCCACCCCATGTGATCAAAGATGGCTGCCCCCATGTGGACACAAGATGGCCACCACAAGTTGGCCTGCACGGGAGGGCAGTTGTGGCCAGTTAGGAGTAACCAGTCCAGCAGTGGCGGGCAATTATGCATGATCAGGCAATCAGGGAGGGCAGTTGTGACTGGGTCAGCAGAGGAGGGAAATTGGGGTGACAAGAACAGCAGGGGAGGACTAGGACTGCAGGGGAGGGCCGCTGGGGGCCACCATGTGGCAGGGGTGGTCAGTTAGGGATGACAAGACTGGCAAGGGAGGGCAGTTAGTGTTGACCAGGCCAGCAGGGGAGGGCAGTTAGGGGTGATTAGGACAGCAGGGGAGAGCAGTGAAGAGCAATTGGGCAGGCTGAGGAGCAGTTAGATGTTGATCAGGCTAGCAGGGAATGTTTACGAGGTGATCAGGCTGGCAGGCAGAAGCAGTTAGGGGCAATCAGGCAGAGGCAGGCAAGCTGTTGGGAGCCAGAAATCCCGTATTGTGAGAAGGATGTCTGACTGCATGTTTAGATCTGATCCCAGTGGATTGGGTCTAAACATAAGGTCGGACATCCCTTAAGGGGTTCCAGATTGGAGAGGGTACAGGCTGGGCTGAGGGACACCCCCTTCCTGTGCACAAATTTTGTGCACTGGGCCTCTAGTATGCTAATGATATAAGACTGCTCAACCACTTGCTATGATGTGAACTGACCACAACGGGGCAGATGCTCTAACCAGTAGGTTAGCTTGCTGCTGGGGTCTGGTTGATCAGGACTGAGTAAGACAAGCTGGACACACACTGGAAACTTCCTGCAGTCTCTCCCTAGCTGGCCAACCTCCCATGTCTCTCCCCAGCCCAAATCATGCACGGGTGGAGTCTCTTGGCCTGGCCTGTGCCCTCTCACAATATTGGATCCCTCAGGGGATGTCAGAGAGCCAGTTTTAGCCCTATCCTGCAGGCCAGGCTGAGGGACCCCACTGGTGCACAAATTTGTGCACCAGAACTCTAGTATTACAGATAAGAAAAGGAAGGTCAATTTTACTCTTTCTTACATAATAACTTCTTTAACTCCTAAGCATAGAAATTTTACAATTGTTACCATTTTTAAATTCCTTAATCTGTAGGTATATTATACAAAGTACCCTGTGTATGCTACCAAGTCAAAAGTGTGTAATATCCTTGCAATTTATTGTGATTGCTGTACTTCACTGGTGTCTTTGGCTCCATGGATTTTATTCTATTGCATGTTAAAATTCAAAATCCATGGTTGGAAGCTATTGACTCTTGTTTTATTCCCTACATTTTTCTCCTGACGTGAATGTTAGGAGATGAAAACATTACCACTGAAAACCAGAAAGTACAAGCATAGTCAGTGTCATGGATGCGCACCCCATGCAGCCACACTGGGCTCTAGACATATATGGATTATAGCTTTTGTTTAATGCTCTATTTTTGTCATCAAAATTCTGAAGAACTTTTAAACAGAGACACTGCATTTTCATATCGTACTGTGTCTTGTACATTCTATAGCCAGTCCTGAGTACACATAGCTATACATAATAGAAAAAGTGTAAGTGACATCAATGTGGAAAACAGTAATGTCTGACTCAAGGAGAGACTGACGAAGCATAACTGCTGGCCACGGGCCTTCCACTTCAGAAATAATTGGAGAGATCATGGCTGTTCTCTGAAACACAGAATAGACCCATGACCTCAATTTTTATGCCTTTCTAAAATAGCCTGGCTCTGCTGAAAATATTCTCACTGAAAAAGTAATGAAGAAACCTTTATCTGACTTAATACAAAGAAAACAAATGAATAAAAAACAAAACAGAGGAAGAGTATTATCGATATTCAATGGGAAAACAAGGGGAAATTACATTGAGTACAAAGAGGATTATTTTATAATGACACATGTCTTATCCACCAAGAATATAAGAGAGTAAGATGCAAATTGACCATATCTTCGTGATACCCACCAGCCAACAAAGATGGTGGGTTAATTTGCATATGCAGGCACCAAGCGGCCAGGGGAGGGACAGAACATTCACATTGCCATAGTGATGACACAGGTATTCTGTACCACCTCAACTGCTCTGGGCCTCTGGGCAGCCTGGGGAGGTGGAAAGGCAGCTCCAGGCTGGAGCAAAAAGGTGGTACTGGCCAGAGCGAAGGTGGTGCCAGCAGCCAGAGATAAAAAGACCCGTTCTTGCATAAATCTTCATGCATCAGGCCTCTAGTAATAGTATAAATAGCAAACACTTTTAGAATAATGTGAATATGGTTAATATAGTCCTGACAATATAAACGTAGATCTTTCATTTATCTCTCAATTGGCAACAAATACATCCATAGGAAAATCAGATATGATATAGATTTTGAAGAACATTATTAATAAGTCTGAGTTTTTAGGTTTATGTGAAAATTTAAAATTAGACCAAATAGACATGTCTGGGAAACATTCAAAATATATGTCCTCACAGCAATAAATACACTGTATTCAATTATTAAAACTAGAAGAAGATCAGAGTTTCTGGCCTTAGTGCAGTAACTTGAGAAATTAATAAGCTTAATACCACAGCAACCAGTAGAAAATTATAATATAGCACTTATCTAAATAGCTTTATTTTTTAAAAGAAAATCAAAATTACAAAAGACTGTTTAGAAATTAATGACTGGCACAACAGAACTCAACAAAGTATAAAAAATATAAAGTTGTATTCAGAGATAACAAAAAAGGCTATCAATTATTTCATGTGAATATATATCATGTTAACTATTAAATTTTAATTTATTTATTGGAAAAGGGGACAGAAAATTATATAAAACTGGAAATACTATTCAATGAGAGTTTATTATATACCAATGCTGTTCTACATATATTACATTAATTATCAATTGCTGTCTTGAATGATACTATTGTTAGCCCTATTTTAGGTGTGAAGAAATTCAGGTACAGAAATGTCAAGTAACTTGCCTAAGGTCACACAGCTATGCCAATGGAAGAGGTGGTTTATGAATGAAATCAATGCAGATCCATAACCTGCACTCTTAATCTCTATGCTTACTCCTGACACATCATAAAATAGTTCATACTGACAATATGATTAAGCCCTGTTCTGAATGGTTTACATGGTTTAATGAATGAGGGCAAAACAAAAACTAAATTGATAGAAAGCCACTTGAAATTAAACACAAAAAGTCTGTTACATCCACATGGAAGGGAATTGTATTATTTTAATCATAATTTCCCTATTTTGAAACATAAAATGTTGACCCATAAATTCTATTTTAATCTGTGACAGTCATTTTAGCTGATCTTTCTAACTCTAGCTATGTTTTCTTTTGGGAGAGAGGAAGTAATACATGTAAATGAAAGCTTCATTGAATCAATAGGAGATAGTAATCCTGGAAATTTCACAAGGGGCATATCAGTGGATGCTACAAAGCAAAACTCAGGAGTAAGTTTTAACCTATTCACTAGTAGTTACCTCTGCCAGGGTCACCATCATAGCTGTCACTGCTATAGCTATCAAGGCAATTACTGCTGCCACCAGTGAAATGACCCATCAACCCCAAACTCTTCCCAATCTTCAGCCAAACACCCCACTCAGAGAGGCTACATTAAAATGTGCTATTGGTTAAACCTGAATCACATGTCTAACCACAATCCCCAAGGAAGAAGCTGCCCGCTCCACTTCTATAAGGAGAGAAATATACAATGGCAAAGGAAATCCACCTCTGTCAATGCCACATATTTGGTATCAGAAGAGAGGTTAGTAAGCAGATATCCAGGCAGCACATAAATGCACAAATGGCAAAGCTCACATTAGAAAACATATAGTTGCTTGTTTCTTTTTCTTTTTTTACCTGAATTCATTAGGAATTTGACAAAAGAATATTGACAGAGTTGTTGAATATTTAAATTAATGAATGAATGATTAAAAAGTATGTTTCTTTCTAGAAGTTTATGGATGACCTGCACCAAACAAGTAAGGTACATCAATTAGAGACATCACAGTGTAACTTACTGCATCATATCCAGCTTTATGCATATCTCCTTTCTATGCAATTCGTAACTGACCAAAGCATTTTATGGTTTGCCTTGACTGTCATCAAAATTAAAAAGAAAAACCTAGTCATATTGAAAGATAGCAAAAATGTTAAGATATTGCCTATGTGTGAAGACATTGACACCATGTACCATTTCCTACAAAATGAAGAATGACAAATTGCAAATTACATGACCTGTGAAATACACTATCATTTACTGCAAGCCTTCCTTCGAGAATTTTATATAGTAGGATAAATATGCTGTCAAAAAAACAAGTACATAAAAGAAGTGACTTATAAAACTGCCATCTATTTGAGTGGCAGTTTTCTTTATAAAAACTAAAAAAAATAAGAATGTTGATTATATTGTAATTCAAAGTAAATTTCTGAGTACTTACTAACTTTAAACTTTACAGAGAAAAATTAATGCAGAAAAGAATGTCTGTTCTGAAAATGTAATCTTAGTTCATATCTTAGTTAATGTTGGAAATATGGGCTTATATTTGTATAAAGACTAGATTTGAAAGGAAAGTATAAAAATATTTTTCTGTTTCTTGAATCAAATAAAGAGACCAAAACTTCTTTGTACGATCAGTAGTGAATGCATGAATAGATTTTTTCTAAATTACTACTAAAATACGTTTTCAATATAATTTGTATTAACAGTCAGAATTTAACATGCAGTGAGTCGGGAGGGGGAAAGGTGAAACTGTGGAAAGAAAATAACAAAAAGGAAATATGGAAGACACAATTTGAAATTCCTTTCAGACAAATAATGTGTAATGCATTGTACTAAGCAAATAGAACTAGGAGTGTTTTAACTCAAAAGACTTTGTTTTTTAGAGATCCACAGAATTTTTACATTTGAGTTCTGCTTTATAGGGAATTTACAATGAAAACATTAGAGTTGTCCTAAGGGAAGCTAATTAATTAATGAATATGTCAACATTCTGAGGAAGAGATTTTACAAGTGAAAGTGTGAAATTAAGTTTGTTTTGTGTGTCAGGAAGTTTTGCAAGAATTTGAAAATTTTTAATTATAGGTAACATTGCTTATTTGAAAACTTACCCTTTTCTTTCTTTTTTATTCCTTTGAAAACTCACACACTTTTTTTTTGTGGCCATCTCTTGGGGGATCAATGAAAATGGCTTCCAGATTATAATGATTAATGTGTATATTATATATTATATTGTATATTATAATTTCACTAGAGGCCTGGTGCATGGATTTGTGCACATTGAAAGGAAATTCATTAGAAGGTGGTTGGCAGGGTGGGACTCAGTGAGACAGGCCAGACATGCCCTGGAGCCAAATTCCCTTGGTCCCTCCCAGGCCAGCTGCACCTGGGGCGGCAAGAGGGCTTGAAGGGCATCTGTTCAGTGAGCTAGGTCCCTCTGACAGGTGGGGTCTCTCGCCCTGACCTACGGGATCAGGCTGAAACTAGCTCTCTGACATCCCCTGATGAGTCCTGGAGTGCGAGAGGGCACTCTGCAAAGTTGCTGTCACATGGCAGCTTCCGCATTGAGCTTCTGCTTCCTGATGGTCAGTGCATGTATTACCTACTAACCAGTCAGCTGGTCGGCCAGTTGCTTAGCTTTTTATAGGTAGAGGTAGAGATAGAGATAGATGATAGAGATAGAGATAGAGATAGAGATAGAGATAGAGAAAGAGATAGAGAGAGATAGAAATAGAGATAAAGAGAGAGATAGATAGAGATAGAGAGATAGAGATAAAGAGATAGAAATAGAGGTAAAGATAGAGAGATGGATATAGAGATAGATAGAGGTAGAGATAGAGATAGAGATAGGGATAGAGATAGAGATAGAGAGATATAGAAATATAAAGAGATAGAGATAGAGAGAGATAAAGAGATAGAAATAGAGATAAAGATAGAGAGATAGGGATAGAGATAGAGATAAATAGATAGAAATAGAGATAGATAGGGAGATAGAGATAAAGAGATAGAAATGGAGATAGAGAGATAGATATATAGAGAGATAGAAATAGAGATAAAGAGATAGAGATAGAGATAGAGAGATAGAGATAAAGAGATAGAAATAGAGGTAAAGATAGAGAGATGGATATAGAGATAGATAGAGGTAGAGATAGAGATAGAGATAGAGATAGGGATAGAGATAGAGATAGAGATAGAGAAAGAGATAGAGAGATATAGAAATATAGATAAAGAGATAGAGATAGAGATAAAGAGATAGAAATAGAGATAAAGATAGAGAGATAGGGATAGAGATAGAGATAGATAGAAATAGAGATAGATAGGGAGATGGAGATAAAGAGATAAAAATGGAGATAGAGAGATAGAGATAGAGCTATGTGACAAAGTGAGTTCAGTCCCATGCAGGACAGTGGATTGGTTGTTGCGTAGACTTAGGGATAAATGATGGCAAGGAGTGCAGAACTGCCTGGTGAGAGCCTTGGAGAGGACTGCTCATCAAAGTCCTCGGAATCTCTGGGTTGTGGAAGAAATTCACACGTGATCTCACCACCAGAGCCTCAAGCTCATTGCTGATTCATGTTGTCTAGTACCAGAGTTGGCGTTTTAACCTTTTTTATTCTGCTCCTATATTGATTTATTTTTATACTTGTTAGTTTCATTCATATAGCATTCTTCTTTATTTTTCCATGTAGAACCATTTTGTCAAGTATGGTAGCTAATTCCATCTATGGCACACATAAACTAATTACTAAAATTATTGAAGCACCAAAAATATATGTTTTTCTCATCTGAAAAAAATATATATACTTTTAATTCATTCACTTTGGACAGCTGTTGTTGTGTTGTCCTTTTTTAATTTGACAATCTAAAGGACAAGAGATGAGTGCCCCTGACTAAATAGTCAGGTATTGAATGTTTTAAAAAGTCCCTGTGACACACCAATTAAAAATTCCTGAATTACAAGGGATAATGTTCAAATCTGCCTTTTTGCTTAGTGTTGTAATAACTTATAAAAAAAAAATTTGATCAGAGAATTTTTTTTCTTTCTCTTCAGAAGATTAGTGTGTAGGTCCACAGTCTCGTTGCCTCCCCTATGTTCTTCTCAAGGGAGGAAGGTTTTATTTATCCAGGAATAAAATGATTCATAAAATTTAATCGTGCCTCGTTCTTTACCGTAGTGAAATCTTAAAAGTTCAGCTCCATCCCTCCTCAGGATGTGAATCATCCTTTTGTCTAGCATTTTCACCTTCTTTATGTTACCTGCCAGTCAGTCACTCAGGATCTGCCTTGGTTATAAGATCAATTATCATGGTATCTCAGTGTTTATGTTCAAGTAACCCTTATTTTACTCAACTTTTATTACAGCATATTGTTATAATTATTCTATTTCATTATTAGGTATTGTTTTCAACCTCTTACTATGCATAATTTATAAATTAAACTTTATTGCAAGTATTTAGGTATGCAAAAATCATAGTATACATGGGACTTTTGTAGTTTGAAAGTTTGTATATGATCATGAAGACATTGAAGAGAAACTCATGATCTTAAACACATAGGAGATTGAAAAGTATTTAGCCTAAATATCAGTCTCAAAAAGTCATGAAAATAACAGCAGATTAAAGTCAAATGAAGTAAAAGGAAGGTAGAAACTGAGAAAACATTATTGAAAAGAAAATAAACATACTGTTGAGAAAATTAAAGTCATTTTTAAATGTAATACTGCAGAACAAAGAGGAGAGATATTTAAAATTACTACTGTTGGTCAAATTGCATATCCATACAAAAATTTAGTGAAATTCTATTTCTGTCTCATACCATATACAAAGTTTTATTACAGGTCCAATGTATATCTCAAGGAAACATAATAAAGCCTCCTGAAGATAATCCTGGCAAATTATTTTCTGACCTTGTTTTAGGCAATGTTTTATTAAACAGGACATTGAAGGCACAGGCAAAAAGTAAAAATATTGGTAAATTAGACTATATTCAAATTAAGAAATATTGTCATCCAAAATATACTGCTAAGGAATTTAATAGGAAAGCTACAGAATGAAAAAGAACATTTAGATAGGCACTCTTCAGTAATTAAACATGAGAATATATTTTATGACCTCTGGAGATCACTCTTGATTTGTATCCTTGAAGACTGTAAGAACCCAAGTAACAGCAAGACTATGGACAGACAGACAGCAAAATTCTAGGAAAATTATTTGGCAAGTGGAATGGAAAACTGATACAGATAATTGAACAAAATGGCCAAGCAATTTATAGCTCACTTCCCTAGAGCTTAGTTATATTTCAGCTCCAGGCCCAGAAAAGTAGCAAATGGGTGATGCCAGGAACAGCTGCAATGACCAATGACCCCTTGCTCTGGCCCTGACCAATCAGTAGAAACCATGACCCTGGAAAAACTGATGAATATTCTACTGAGACCTCCTTAAACTTCCAGCCTTTAAAAATCCTCAAAAACAGACATATAGACCAATAGAATAGAATACAGAACCCAAAAATCGACCGAAACCACTATGCCCAATTAATATTCGACAAAGGATGCATGAACATACATTGGAGTCAAGACAGTCTCTTCAATAAATGGTGTTGGGAAAATTGGACAGATACGTGCAAAAAAAATGAAACTAGACCACCAATTTACACCATACCCAAAAATAAACTCCAAATGGATAAGGACGTAAACATAAGACAGAAAACTGTAAAAATACTAGAGGAATCCACACCAGACAAATCTCAAACATATGCTGAAGGAACTTCTTCACTAATACTGCTCCTAGGGCAATGGAAGCTAAAGAGAAAATAAACAAATGGGACTACATCAAAATAAAGAGCTTTTGCACAGAAAAAAAAAAAATCAACAAAACAAGACAGACCCACTACCTGAGAGAACATACTTGCCAATGTTATCACTGATAAGGGTTTAATCTCCAACATCTACAGGGAACTCATACAACTCAACAAAAGGAAGATAAACAACCAATCAAGAAATGGGCAATGGACATAAATAGAGACTTTTCAAAAGAAGACAGAAGGAAGGCCAAGAAACATATGAAAACATATGAAAACATGCTCTGAGTTACTAATTATCCAAGAGATGCAAACCAAAATGACAATGCAGTACCATCTCACACCTGTCAGAATGGCAATCATCAACAAATCAACAAACTATAAGTGTTAGCTAGGATGCGGAGAAAAAGGAACCCTCGTGTACTGATGGTGGGAATGCAGATTGGTACAACCACTGTGGAGAACAGTATGGAGTTTCCTCAAAAAACTAAAAATTTAACTCCCATTTGACCCAGTAAAACCACTTTTAGAAATATATCTCAAAGAACTAGAAACATCAATCAGAAAGGATATATGCACCCCTATGTTCATAGCAGCACAATTTACCATAGCTCAGATTTGGAAACAGCCTGTGCCCATCAGCAGATGAGTGGATTAAAACACTGTGGTACATCTACACAATGAAATACTATGCTCTGCTAAAAAAGAAGGAATTCTTACCATTTGCAACAACATGGATGGAACTGGAGAGCATTATGCTAAGTGAAATAAGCCAGTCAGAGAAAGATAAGTATCACATGATCTCACTCATTTATGGAATATAATGAATAACAAACTGATGAACAAAAACAGTTCCAGAGACAGAGAAACATCTATCAGACCATCAAACCTTGGAGGGAAAGTAGGGAGGTTGGGGGTAAGGGGAAGAGATCAACCAAAGGACTTGCATTCATGCATATGGGCCTAACCAATGGACACAGACAACAGGGGGATGAGTGCATGAGTGGAGGGAATGGGGGATATGGGGGGAATAGGACACATACGTCACACCTAAATCAATAAAGAAATTAAAATAGAGAAAAAAAAATCCCTCAAAACAAAGGATCCAGCATGTGCTCTTTCTCTTGGGAACATGTCTGAACCATTCCCTTCCTCCTTTTCCCCACAGACACATATCTACTAAACTCTAAGGGAGGGCAGGAGACTTGCAACCAGGGGAGCAAGGAACAGTGGCAGCTCGTCCCCAGCTAACCTGTCACCAAGGCCCCCTTTTTCTCTGTCAGTGCTCATTTCTTTCCGCAACATTTCTAGAGAGCCAAAACAGCTCTGCCTAGTCCCTCTCCTGCTGAGTTTTCTGTCCTAAGCCATTCCTTGTTTCACTGTCCCCAGCTTTAATTAATGCATTCTCAATCACCTGGACTCATCTTTCCCGCACCAAGTCAGGAACCCGCATACTACGCGCCAGGCTAAGGCAGACCCATTCATGGCAGGTCCCCTTTTGGATAATGAGACTACTATATCTCATTTTTATTTTTCATCTATGTAAAAATTATCTTCTGGAAACCCTAAATGATGCTCTAACTGATATATTTTATAAATGTATCAATTTATTTTATTGTTTTCAATAAAATTATGCATACAATGATAAGGCTAGCATGCAAGGTTCTTTCCAGAATTGTGTGGGCTAGGTTACTTCATAGCAACTAGTTGTAATGCAGCAATTCAGGAAGTTTTTCTGAAAGCACAAATTTGAGTATAAAAATACTTTCAAATTTCCTTTTCTTTGGATGAAAGCTTCTTTTATAGTGCAAATGTGCTTTAATTAGAAATCTGCATTTAAAAACCATATAAGGGGAACCTTTTTAACTGATAGTTGCCAGGGGGTAAATAATATTAATGCTAAATACATATCTATCTGGTAAGGCAATAATAAAATGAACTGTGATATGTCTTTGTTTTAGTGCAATGTTTCAGTCCTCTGCAATTGTCCTTTGAAATAGTTGAACTCAATTTTCTTTATTCTAGCATCAAGTCTGAGCATTTCAAGAGGTAAACAGTGATCCTTTGATGCCTTACTTCAAAGCATGTAGGGAAATTAATCAAATTAATCCATCCTTCTTTCTACTGGCAATAAAAATTACTCAACGATGTGGACACGGAGCATTTCATAAGACCCTAATGAAATTAGGATTTGGGAGGGGAGAAAAAGTATTAATAAGCTGTGGTGTGAAAGAAATGGCAAACTATTCAAATTAGTTTTCTATGCCAGATAGAAAATGTAAATGAGGGAAGCAGACTCCCCTCCCCCCACAGGTGGCTTGGAAACAGTGCAAAGTGGAGTGCCTGCCTAAAGGTGGCAGCTGTTACCCAGCAACCATGGATCCTGGCCACATTGGGAGTGGATCCAGATTTGGTAGATAATCAAGTGTTTGTGGAAAGACAGAAACTCACGGTTTGATATGAACTCGTTAAATTTTTGAATGTTGATGTTAAAAAAATATGTCCTTGTGAGATGAACAAAATAAGTTGAGAAGCTTCTCCTGATTAAGGGAACTTTATTACTTGACCTTAGACCTGGCTCATTCCCAGCCATTTTACTCAAATCCCTTGAAGGCATTTTAAAAAATTTAAGTGACCATTGTTTTTCATGCTAGTGTTTTCTTGGGAAGCATTAAGAGAACATTGTATTTCCTGCCAAAGATGATTTGGCAAAACCAAGCAACTTTAATTAGATAGTTAATAACAATAAGATTGTTAATCTAGTTCATAGTAATCACGTAATTGTTTCTTTTTTGAAAAGGTGGAAGAATATTGAAAAGCTTAGTTTTAAATGTCATTGTAGTACACACATTTTTTTGAAATAAAGAAAAATTGACCTCAATGCACTGCTCTCTCTCTCTCTCTCTCTCTCTCTCTCTGGAAGATATATATATATATCTTCCAAAACTCTATAGTAATTCTCATCCTTTTTTTTTTTTTAATCTTAGCATTAGGCATTACTTCATTATATCAACTCAGTAGTCAGACTCATAGATTCTGAATCCAGTTCTGGTGCCTACTAGCTATTTCTCCTTATGTGTATTACCTAAACTCCCTAAATTCCAGGTTCCTCATTTAAAAAATCATGGTCATTATGAAATCTAGTTTGTAGGCTTGTAAGGAAATTAGTCAAGCCATCAGTTTAACAACTGAAAAATAAAAAGTATTCCATATATTTTAGTTATTATCATGACCTTTGAAATCACTTTATTTTTCCTGGTTTACATGGTAATGTTATCAATGAAAGTAAGGTATCCCTTTCCCCACTGAGTGCTTAGGGTGGAGTCCTTATGATATCTCTAGAAAAATAATTTTCTGAGAGTCCCATGTTGTATCGAAAATCAGCTAGCTAGACAAGATGCCTTAATGAGCCCATTAGTTAGTAGTCATCTTTATTGTGGGCCATTTCAGAGCAGATTACCTCTGCTAAATTCTGTAGACCCAAAGGAGGAAGCATTCTCTTTTTATATCTTTCCAAGCCACCCCATCCCTAGGGAACACCCACCCTGATCCAGGACACCCTTCAGGGCAAACCAGCTGGCCCACACCCATGTACCAGACCTCTACCTATCTAATAAAAGAGTAATATGCAGATTGACCATCACCCCAACATATAAGATGATTGTCCCCATGTGGTCATGAGATCCTGCCCCCATGTGGACACAAGATGGCCACCACAAGATGTGAAAGGACAAAGAAGAAACGAACTCTCCTCCATCTTGTCCTATAGGGCTGGGCCCCCTGTCTAAACCCACCCCCCCTTTTCTGAGAGTGACCACAGGTATGCCAGCAATGTCCTAACTTCCCTGACCACTGCCCGAATGGACCAATGAAGCTCCAGGAATACAACAAGGTTCCTAATAAGGCTAAACCAGAGAAAAATCCTAACCCAAGTGACCAATCTCTATAACCCTCGTCACTTCCCTAAGCCCACCCAAATGACCAAACCACATATAACCCACTGTTCTTCCGGGGCTCACTCACTCATCTCAATGCTGTGCCAGAAAGAGGCTGGGAGCCAAACCCAGGTTTGAATAAAGACTATTTGCTTTTGCATCACAAAAAGGCTCCCTGGTGGTTGATTATTAGGGACCCAGAACTCTGGGCATAATAGATGGCCAACAGGGGAGGGCAATTGGGAGTGACCAAGCCTGCAAGGGAAGGAAGTTAGAAGTGATCAAACTTGCAGGGAAGGGCAGTTGGGGGTGACCAGGCCCACAGGGCAGGCAGTTAGGGGCAAACAGGCTGGCAGGGGAGCAGTTAGGCATCAATCAGGCTGGAGGGGAATGGTTAGAGGATGATCAGGCTGGCAGGCAGAAGCAGTTAGAACCAATCAGGAAGGCACGCAGGTGAACAGTAGGGAGCCAGCAGTCCTGGATTGTGAGAGGGATGTCCTACTGCCTGGAAGATTGGGCCTAAATGGGCAGTCGGACATCCCTCAAGGGGTCCCAGATTGCAGAGGGAGCAAGCTGGGCGGAAGGACACCCTCCCCACCTCCTTTTCCCCCACCCCATGCATGAATTTTGTGCACCAAGTCTCTAGTTGAGTACATATCATATTTAACAAACATCTGTCATACCTATATAGACAACTTGTAATCTTGAGTACATATAATATCTATGCCGACACCTATATTCTTGGATATATATTTATACAGACAGCTGACACATGTATCAGCCTATCAGTTGCAAATGTTAAATGTGATACCAAATTTTTGGACTGGACGCCAGATTCTTTGTCTGCCAGAATCGAAGAATGAATCCACGGACAGAAAGTGGTATGGCAAAGATGGAGATCTATTGAAGAACAAGTACGGAATCCCTTGTGGAGAGAGGTAACTGTCCCACTGGGTTCCTTTCCCCAAGATTTATAAAGACTACAGATCCAGGTGCCCTGATATCCTCTCTGACTGGTCACCATTCCCTTTGACATGTGAGGTTCTTCCTCCATCCCTCTGGGCTTTCTTCTTTTCCACCTGAATGAAGGACTTCCTACTCTTTATTTTGTAAATATACATCTTTCCTGCCTACTCTCAGTTCCCTTGTTTTATGGAGATGTGACTGCACCTGGCTTTTGTGTTAGGAGAATGTTCTTTCTCCAGTCTGCAGCCTTATGTTTTCCATGGACCCCAATTCTAAAAAAACCCTAAGCCTGCCTATGTGTCCCCCTAAAATTCCTGCTTCAGATGGCTAGCTTGCAAGGTCAGACAATTAAGTTTATCTTTTTTTATTACTCAAACTAAAATAGTTATTTTACAGAATAAGAGACTACTGTATCTAAAAATAACAGAGTTGACCTATAGAATAAGAGATTATCTTAGAATAACAGAGTAGTTCAAACAATAGTTTCTAATAGCAGTTTTCCAAAGGAGGGAATACTATGCTCCAGCATAGGAGGATGAGTGGTTTTTATTGTGTGGAATTACATCTTTGGATTGGCAAAGTCCCATTTCCCTTAATCCAGTCTCGGAAGATGTGCAGCTCGGGATTTAGTAGAGCTAGAAGCAAAGCCTGTGTCTAGAGTTTTCATTCTGTGGTGGAGCTGGGTCTGGTTTAGCATTAGGCTAGTTGTGGTCCATTAGTCCATTGTGTTTGAGGTCCATATGGCCCTGAGCCAGGTGGATGAAAGCAAGAGCGTGGGAGTCCCTCAAACCAGGAATCAAGTGTGGGCAGAAAAAGAGCAAGAGAAGGAACTCCTTTGTTTAGGAGGTTAAATGGCTCAGATCCTCTGCCCTTGCAGTGGCCACATGGCCTGTTTGTTCCCAGGTGTGACTGACAGCAAGTATCTTCCTCTGTCACTCAGACTTCACTGGACATGTACCTCTTCTTCCTCTATCCAGGCCCCTCTCCCAGCCATCTGTGGAGAGCAGACCTGGGAAGTGTTTAACTGCAGCCTCCTGCAAAGCTGCACAAATGGCATGCCACGCCTCACCTTTCCGGTATTTATAACTAGGTTAAATTACAGTGGTATCAGTAATATCGCTGCAGGTATCACAAGACACAGTTTTCTGCTGCTTGAAACCCCACATTTATGGCAGTCACCTTCTTGGAGAAAATAGTATTTCTGTTCAGTGCGGCAAGTATCTAATGCATGGTGGAGATTACTCTGCTCCCTCTCTGATATTTTTTAAATTGTCATAAAAATATGAGTGGTTTTGACAATTATGTATTTCTTAGATACAATGGGTGCGTAAGAACTCAGAGAGACTGAGTAATTGGTCTGGAACAAAAAGGAAAAAAAAAAGGAGTGGCAGAGCTGAGATTAAAACAGTTTTGTTTTAATTATCCATTTCTCTCTGAATGCATTTCAGTGGAAAATATAGATGTGCTAAAATAGGAATTACTTAATTAATAGATTTAATCCATTAAATCGGAAGGAGGGTGTTACATTAGCAAGAGAAACCCATTATTTTTATGGAGAAACACATTTTCTTAGTTAAGCGGTAATGTGCCAAACATCTGGGAACCTGTCAACCAATTCGACGTGATTGACATAGTTTGCATTCCCATTCGGGTGTTCCTGCGTTTTGAGATCTGCTTTCACTCTTTGACAGTTAATATCCATGATCAACAGAAAAGTGTCTTCCATGGACATTATGAAGAGGGGTCATCAAATTTATTTTGGTTTCCTTTAAATATTCCTGAAATGTCACATTTGCACGGCATTAAAAGTTCTCGGCGAACATTGTGAGGAGTGCCCCGTGACACTGATGATGAAATATAGTCCCTTCTCTCTTTCTAATCGAGACAGCAGTATCGAGTTGCCAACTTCATTTGAACTAAGGTAAGCTCTCTGACCACTTGAGATATCCAAAAGAGATTTCATTTTGAAGGATGACATTAGGCGAACATAATAAGAGATTTATCTTTATTGCCCTCTTAAAAAAAAATAAGAAAAAGGCAGTGCAATGGAAATGGTTATTTTAATGCTATATTTAAAAGAATAAAAGTTAAATATAGAACTTTGAATTGCTTTCCTCTTTTCCCCTCAGCTAGTCCTATATGTTAGTATTCTGGAAATTGGGAAATTCAGCTCCACACAATACATCCAACTAATAAGATTACAGAAACCTTGTGCTTTCCATCACTTCCTTATCAGTGACAGTCCATTAAAAGCTTAACCCCAAGAAGTGATTTCAGTTTTAAACTTTTGTATTCTGAAAACGGTCTTCCCCAGACTGTTCATAGATAAGATGGATACCACTTTTGGTGACAGTTCAAGACAGCCTCCTAGAACTGCTTTGAAACCAACAACAGACCTATTCCCTTCTTTTACAAAGACATTTTATAGTGCTATTTAGTGAGTTCTGAAATTGTGAAGGAAGTTTTATTTACCTGTGTTTTTGTTTTCTTATGCAATGCAGTATATACTACATATAAATATGTATACTACTTGTTCATGGTTATATATATTTTTTTATGTTTGTATATTTTGTATTGATTTCAGAGAGGAAGAAAGAGGGGAAGAGAGGGGGAAACATCAATAATGAGAGAGAATGACTGACTGGTTGCCTCCTGCAAGCCCCTTACGAGGATCAAGCCTGCAACCCCAGACTTGTACTTTGATGAGAATTGAACTCCAGATGCTTCAGTCCATAGGCTGAGACTCTGTCCAACTGAGCCAGACCAGGGAGGGCTGTGGTCTGCATTTTAATTCTTCTCTCTTTTTTTGTTGTCAGAACCCTTAAGTATATCACCAAAACCCAATCTTCCTGACAATGGTGGTACTATAAGTTCTCTCTCTAAGAACAGCACTATCTTCTATACATAGAAAAGCCTAAGCGACCAGATGACCGGATGACTGGCCAGTAGCAATGACGCGCACTAACCAGTAGGGGGAGGATGCTCAATGCAGGAGCTCCCCCTGGTAGTCAGTGCATTCTCAGATGCCAGGCTGATGGCTGGCAGCCACTGCTGCATGGCACAAGCCTCCCCCTCTGACACTTCCCATGTGTGCCTGAGCTGTGTCAGTGGGTGTACCGGGACTAGGATAAGCTAGAGTGGTGTGGTACCCAGCAGGCTTGGGCTCCTCCTCAGTCACCTGCCATTTCATATATTGCTTTGTGCTGTGCAGGATCAACATGCATAGCAGGCTGGAACCAGGAGAGCTGGCAGGCAAGGCCGGGCTGTGGTGGCATGAAGGCCCACTGAGCCCTGCAGGCCAGGCCAAGGGACCCCACTGGTGCATGAATCTGTGCACTGGGCCTCTAGTGATGATATATTCCTGAATCCTTAAAAGTTTTGGCCAAATAAGGCATACTCATATTTGAGAATCATGATTGTAGAATAATCCAGAAAGCCTTTCCAAATATAATGTGGGCCAACTTAAGATGGGAAACTTAACAAACTCAAGCACAAATATATGACTTCGCCCCCTGACAAGGAAGGAGGAGAATATTCCTGTCCAGTCTGAGGCCCCAAGGAAACAGCCATAACTGTAGGGCATGGGATACAGGAGGAGTTAAAACCTTACTATTTAAGATAATTTCATAAACCTCAAGGTTTACAAGTTCTCTTCTATGCATTTAATCATAACAAATCAAAATAAGAACTAAATTCAATTGCAGGGTTCAGTCCCAGAAGTTTCAAAAAAAAGTAGTGGGAAACATCATCTGAAGGAGTGGACTTTTAAGAACAGCATATTATAGGCCACTTCTCTGCATATTCCCCAGTGAGAATGGCTGTTACAGACAAAAAGCTAGGTTTTTGGAGCTGTGCAATTAATAGCAAGTGCCTTTGACATATAAAACTACCAAGGAAATAACCAATCTAAAATTAGGATGATTTGGTAATACTTAAGGTGCAGAAATAAATACCTCTAAAAATGTTGATGCAGAAAGTGATTTATATCAGACAGGAAATCGGACACACTGAGCAATGATGTCAAATTGAGTGACAAAAACGGTGTTTTGAAGAGATCAATTCTGTTGGCCTATAAAATACTGAGGTTAAGGTCTGTTTACAAAATGCAGCCAGGGAGTCACAGTTTGATTCCAGTTAGGGCATATGCATGGATTGCAGGCTCAATTTTCTGATCATGCAGTCTGTGATTCTTTCTTATCATTGATGTTTCTATTTCTCTCTCCCTCTCCCTTCATATCTAAAATCAATAGAGATACATATCCTACCTAATAAAAAAGTAATCCAGCCAATACCGGTTTGGCTCAGGGGATAGAACCTTGGCTTGCGGATTGAAAGGTCCCAGGTTCGATTCCGGTCAAGGGCGTGTATCCTGGTTGTGGGCACACATCCACTGTGGGGCATGCAGGAGATGGCTGATCGATATCTCTCATTGATGTTTCTAACTTTCTATCTCTCTCCCTTTCTCTCTGCAAAAAATCAATAAAAATATATTTAAAAATAAAAAGTAAGGCAAATTAACCATCAGTCCACTACACCCACAAATCATGCTCACAAACCATGCCCACATGCCAATCAGGAGTGAATATGCAAATTAATCCCAACCAAGATGGCTGCAGCCACCTAGAAAGAAGTAGGGAGGGTTGTGTTTTCACAGTGATGGAGGAAGCCAAGCTTTCTGCATACCCTGGCCAGTCCAGGCCTCCACTCAAGGCTACAAAGTTTCAATTATAGAAGATAAATAAATGCCAATAGAAATGGCTGCTGCCACAGAGTGAGCAAGAGGCTTGGCTCTGCTCCAGGTTACAAAGTTTCAATTGTAGAAGATAAATAAATCCCAGATACCAGGGCCTCTGCTTGGGTCACTGAGGGGGAGGGAGGGAAGGTGTGGCCTGCCTGCAAAACACCACAGGCCCCTCTCCCAAGCCACCCCATGTCCCAAGGGAACCCCCACCCTGATCTGGGATACCCTTCAGGGCAAACCAGCTGGCCCCCACCTATGCACCAGGCCTCTATCCTATCTAACAAGAGTAATATGCAGATTGACCATCACTCCAACACACAAGATGGCTGCCCCCATGTGGACAGAAGTTGGCCACCACAAGATGGCCTGCAAGGGAGGGAAATTGTGGGCAATCAGGCATGCAGTGGAGGGAAGTTAGGAGGAACCAGGCTGACAAGGGAGGGCAGTTGTGGGCAATCAAGCCAGCAAGGGGTGGGGGGGGGGCAATTAAGGTTTACTTCAGCAAAGCAGGAAGTTGAGGGCTCTGGGCCTGCAAGGAAGGGAAGTTGGGGGGGACCCTGGCCTGCAGGGGAGGGCAGTTAGGGGTGAGCAGGCTGGCAGAGGAGTAGTTAGGCATCAATCAGGCTGGCACACAAAAGCGGTTAGGGGCCATAAGGAAGACAGGCAGGTGAGCAGTTGGGAGCCAACAATCCTGGGTTGTGTGAGGGATGTCTGACTGCCCATTTAGGCCCAATCCAGATAGGGGGTATAGGCTGGGCTGAGGGACACCCTCCCCACCCCGTGCACAAATTTCATGTACTGGGCCTCTAATATATATATATATTAAAGCCTAAGCAATGGTTGACTAGCTGACCTTCTGGTAGCTATGAATCACACTGACCACCAGGGGGCAGATGATCACTGCTGAGATGTGGTGACTTGGCAGATGTGGTTCTTGGGTTATACACTAAGAACCAGAGAGGAAATAATGTGATTCCAGGGTGCACCACCCAAGAAGCACCCTCTCACAATTTGGTCCCCCTCAGAGGATGTCAGAGAGCTGTTTTGTCCCAATCCCTGCAGGTCAGACCATGGGACCCCACTGTTGCATGATTCTGTGCAATGGGCCTCTTGTCCTATCAAATAAAGTGGGAATATGCTAATTGACTCTCATGCTGTTGCAAAGATGGCAGTACCTACAGCCAACAAGGACAGAATATGCTAATTGACTGCCCCATCCTCAAAGATGGCAGCACCCACAGCCAATAAGGAGGGAATATGCTACTTGACTGTCCTGCCTTCAAAGATGGTGGCACCCAGAGCCAATAAGGAGGGAATATGCTAATTGAGTGCCACGCCCTCAAAGTTGTAGGCTCTCACTGCCACAAGATGGTGGTGCCCAGTCCCCTCTGCCCTGCTGAGGCATCTGCCTCCAGATTCCCTGAGTGCCTTCAGCCCCCTAGCCACCCACGGCCAGCCCAAGGTGCAGGCAAGTTTTAGATGGCAGCTGGCCAGCTACCCATGGCTGCCTGAGGCTTGTGCTGCTCGCAGTGGCAGCAGCAGAGGTGTGATGGGGGCATTGACTTCCCCTGCTCTCTGGGTCACCTCCTGCCCCTGAGGGCTCCCAGACTATGAGAGGGGGCAGGCTGGACTGAGGGACCTCCCTCCAGTGCATTAATTTTCATGCTCTGGGCCTCTAGTATTAAATAAAATGCAGCAAAAGAGCCTTGTTGAATTTCATGTACATGAAGGAATGGTAAATATATATCAAAATCAAAGATATATTTGAATGAAGTATGTTATATCTTATTTTCTGTCTTTAATGAAAATTGTTCTTTACATACCACAGAAGCTATGAGTACTATAGAAAAACTAGTAGGGTATTGATACAATAAATTGACTCACATTAAATGAATAACCATACATAGTAGTCATTTATTCTACTTATAGAAGTATGCTTTATGTGACATTTATTTCATCTCTGTAATTAATCTATGAGGAAAATTGTATATGTGCCCACTTCACAAATAAACAGAGTCTAATAGAGGTGAGGTAACTTTTCCCAGGATTATGAAACTGTCTGAATGAGGGTTTGAAGCAAGACGATATGATTCTTAAACCATGTGTTGAAGAAATAAATCATTTCCCATTTTAGGCATGTGTTATTTGATAATAAGAAAATCAATCCCTTTAAGGGTGGAGGTAATAGTAAATACATTTTTTCATAAAAAAGCTCATGGAAAATAAATTTTTAAATGAATCTACTCTAAACGTAATTTTAATTTTACCTTTTAAATATGCAAGAAAGCTAGTTTAAAATGCTTTTCATAATTCAAAATGATTTAATTATATTTATATAATTTTTAATTAAAACATTATAACATTATAGAAAAAGCTGGGAAGTTCAATTCCTATGTCTAACATAGCTGGTAAATTTTGGTGAACAAGAAAAATATATCACAGCACCCATTTGAACAACTACAGTTTTCTATTATAAACACCATTTTAAATATAACTATCTATAGATCTAAATGGAAAACATTTGATTATCACAGCTTTATCCATTTTTATTTTAGTAACAAATGACGCGATATTCAATTGTAGAATGATGAGCTGTGGCAAAGCTTTTTCTGTGTGTCATTAGGATGAGTGCTATTTAAATATCCCCCAACTTTGTTCTGTCTTCACAACCAAGTGTAATGAATAAACTTACACTTTGCAACACCAAAATTACATTTTTCATGTTTCTTCTCAAATGGTGTCCAATTAAAAAACTTTTATGACTTATGCTTTATTATTTCAATTACAGTTAAAATCAAGACTACATTTAAAGAACTTGGTTCTGACAATTTTTAGTTTTCACACATATGTGGCTTTCCAAACCATCATAGCTTTCTGTGAGTTGTTCTGACTCATCTCTCCCTCTACCTCCTTCCCACATTAGACTTTTTAAGAAAATGTGCTTGTCTGAAAAGGGCCTTTTTTGAGGTTTAGTGTTATTATTTGGTCATCCCATTTCTCCCTTAAATTTTAATAAATTGCTATTTTTCACACAGGTACTTTGTTACCAAAGCTCCTTTGAGGATTACATAAGTGTTTTAATGAATCTGACTCTGAGTTGGCTAAGCATGACTTTCAATGTAATATGTACATTATAAATCCATGTGCACAAAGTATAGAAAGGCAGGGGAAAATATTATTAACAAAAATTAGCACTTAAGAGAAAAATTAGTACAACATGTAGTGCTCAGCAAACAATTATCTCTTAACATACCTTGAATAATATGGTTATTACAATGTCTATATTTGTTGTCACTCCCACAGAAGTGTGGTTTTATTGGCCATTAAGTTGGCCTAATCAGATTTTGATGGCTAAAGACACTTTCCAAATGAACACCTTGTTTTTTATCACTAAAATGGGATTAGGATTTTATTCTTAACCTAAGATGTGGCTCGGTTTTATCAATCCTGTTTGACTTAACCAATTCTCAATATATCATCCAATCTCTCCCCAATGATATTGATAAGTTTTGACTTAGTGGGATTATTTATTATCTTTAAACTTTACTATTTCAAGGAAGAAATATATGGCATTATGGTAGCTTCTGGGTCAAATACCCCAGTTTTAGCTTCTTTTAAAATTTATAATATTAAGTTTGTTAATTTCCAGCATATTTTAAAATATATGTATATATAGATATGTATTCTTAGTCATATTTAGATGCATTAATTGCTATTGATACTTTCCTTTCAATTTGATTAAACATATAATTAAATGTTACCAAGTATAAATTTCAAAAAATGCTATTCAATCTGTGGTTTGATACATGTAATGTCCATCTCAATCTATATCTCAGAACTGTATAAATACTATGAGAATTAGTTGCTTTTAGACATATGAATAATTCCTCTCTAAAACCATACAATTCCTGTTTTAAACATAGCTTTTGTAGATTTATAAAAATAAATTCTTTGTCATTATTGCTTATTTAGTATTTCTTATTCATTAATCAATTTTACTAATGCATTATAATTAAAATAATTTTATTTAATATTTAAGTATCTTGCATGGGATTATAAACCACAATACCTTATCATTTTTAGTTTCTATATCAGAAGGTATGAAGCCCTTCCCTTCAAATATTTTTCTGAAGAAATCTGACATATTTTTATATAAAGTTTAACTTCTCATTGTGCATCTAATATTCTGCTATTTATTGGTTTTAAGCTAATTATTTTTCTATTTTAGATTGGAACATTTGCCAATATAAATTGACATTTATATTATTCTTTATAACATTTTAAATAGTCTCCCTTGTATATAACTACTTATATTTAATTTTTTGTCAATTATTTGGGTAATTTTATTTTAATGTTTCCATATTTGTAGATGTATTGTCTATTTTTGTTTTAATGTTATTATTGATTTCAGAGAGGAAGGTAGAGGGAGAGATAGAAATATCAATGATGAGAGAGAATCATTGATTGGCTGCCTCCTGCATGCCCCATATAAAGCCTGTGAGTCCTGACCAAGAATCATATATTGATCTCCTTGTTACTGGTCTCAATGACCAACCATTATGCCACACCAGCTATGTGACCTATTATCTTTCTTTGTAATCCTCACCTGAGGATATTTTTCCATTGATTTTTTTTTTCCCTAAGAAAGTGGAAGGGAAAAAGGAGGAGGAGGAGAGAGAAACATTGATGTGAGGGGGACATATGATTGGTTACCTTCCACATACCCTGCTTTGGGCCAGGGATTGAGCCTGCAAGTGAAGTAGGTTCCCTTGACTAGGAATCAAACCCACATTCCTTCGGTCTGCAGGCTGAAGCTTAAACCACTGGGAGAAACCATCCAGGGCAATCTATTGTCTTTTCACCTAAGACTTTATGCGTTGTTTTTAATTCATTAATTTAATTAAAAATAATTACCTTATAGTTATAATCACATTAATGTTTCTTTTTGTTTATGGCCTCTATTGTGGTTGTAATTTTTAGGTTGTATTTTTATTTCCTTTATTAAAAGTCTTCCCAATTCATTTTTTACTCTTATTGTTATGCTTTTATTTTAGCCTGTTTCCCCCCATAATTAGTTATTGCTGTGGAATAGACATTACTTATTTTTATCTGTTTAAGATAGCAAACATTTTCTGAGATGTTTTCTTAGGGTATTGATTCTTTTATTTGGCATCTATATACTGAGCTCCAACTATCTTCCCAAAGTAGTTCTAGGTCCTAGGGATAGACTTTTGTCTTATTAAGAAAAAACAAAAAGATGCTGTACTTGAAAAACTGAAGTTCTAGCAGCAGCAGGGAAGACAATCAATAAACATTATCAAACACACAACAGTTAATCACATAGTAAATTAAAAATTGGTAAGTTCTGAAAAAATCTAGCAGATCAAAGAGTTTTCAGAGTGCATTGGGGCAGTTAATGTAGGAAGGTCAGGTATGGCCTTCATGAGAAGTGCAATTGAAGGAGTAGGTCAGGCAATTATGTGGAGAAAGTCATTTCCAGACAAAAGAAATATCCTGTGAAATAAAAGCACACCCGCTCACCTTTGTCAAAATGTTACTTTCACATATATTTGCACCTCAGTACTGTCAAAATTTAATTTTTTAGTCTAATATAGTCATCATTCCGGTTATCACAAATGATGGTAGAAATGCATATCTCCTCTTTGGAAAAACTTAATCTCATAATTCATCAAAAAATTTTACGTTAGATCATGAATTGATTCTTATTAATGTAAAGCTTAAAGAGCCAGTTAAAATAATTTAAAGTTCATCTTTGTCATTACTTTAGAGTCACTTTTCATGCTGTCAATTAATTTCAGAAATTACTACTCAAAAGAAGGGCATTTAAGAAGCATTTGATCTTCAGAAACCGTCATTATAAGCTTTTAAAATCACTCTCCTTTGAAAAGAAAAGCATGTGCTCCTTTGTGTAGTTGAACTTAAACTTTAAAGTTTTTAATCCAGTCCTTGCAAAAGTTTGCTCGCTATTTTGAAAATACATATTTCAAGATGTAGTCATATAACAAAAGACTAGAATTTGAAAGTATTAGGCAGGAAACAAAAAACTTGCTAGAGCATTTAATTTTCTAAACAGTCATTGGATGTAACAGTTTTCATGGAGACTGTCTTACCCTGACAAGGATTACTAAAACTAAACTACAGATGTGTGAGCATTTCAATAATAAGGCCATGACTCTGGAAGCGATTACTGCGATGCAGTTGACAAGCCTCATGCTCCCTCCCATACTATGTTTGCAAGATCCTCCGGCGCCATGATGAAGAAGGGAATAAAGCTTTTTATAGTTTAGACTTGGTGTGGTCCTACCAGAAAGATTCCTTCAAGGCTGCAGGCTCAGCAAGTCCCCTGCTACAGTCTCTGCTTGGCGGTCAGGTTGATTTTAAGAACAGGCAGAACGTGGAGCACATCCCGTTGTTCTCGGACAGAACCCCATGCATGTGAAAGGTGTCTTTATTTCTGTGTCCCGGAGGGACTTGTAGGTTGGGAACACGTCCGGAATCCACATTGCAACCAAGAGAAGGGTACCAGGGAGGGCACTGTTCCCCTGAGGAAGGGTTGATTTGTGTGCTGCTCTCATGAATGAGTGCAGTACTGGTTTGTCGGAAACCAAATATTGTTCTCACTAAATGGATGTAACAGGAAGCCAGAAGGCTGGTCAACCTTAATTGCTCTGAAAGGTCAGAGCTAATTACTCACTGTTTAGTTGAAACATTATTGGTTGAAGCAACCTCTATATGTTTGTTTCATGTTAATTTCTGTTTGTGTTATTTCCTGCCTAAAGGCTAGGGGTGTGTCCCAAAGTCTTAATAAAAGGGAGAAAAAGGCCAGAGCAAGTGGCAGTCCTTTCCACTAGAGGAAGGCTCCCGCCTGGCCCCCCAATATCGCCAAATTAATGTTTTCTAGTCTCTCATTTCGTTTGCTTGCAGCCTCCTTCAGAACCCGAACCCTGACCCTGGAACCCTGAACCACGCGGGACGTGGAAAGAGGTTCCCACACTGGTTAATGTTCTATCTTGTACTTGCCTATTCCAAATAAAACCTGAAGTAAACTTAAAAAAAAAATCTATCCTGGACTGTTAGGAGTTCCAATGAGTTTATGAGCTGAGGGGGGAAGAGCGTGAACTGTGGTTTTTCAGAGCCAACCTCTGTGCGGAGGGATGTGAGAGAGGACCTCCCGACTGAGGGCATGGCTTGGCAGTAGACAGAAGGGCTGATTCCAGGAGTAAGTTCTTCCACTAAGAATACACAGATTGCTTCTTGTGTCCAGATGCTTCCATCTTATCTTTGTGATCCCTGTTTCTTTTTGCATCAAGTCAAGCCTTGGCAAATGGATTGCATTTAGTTTGAGTAGCCCTGGTCTCCTCGTTCTGAGAAGCCATCACAGATAGGCACTGAGTCTTGGGGATGTAATGGCTGATAATCATCCTGTGTAGACTCAAAACTCTTACTACCCTGTTTCCCTGAAAATAAGACAGTGACTTATATTACTTTTTGCTCCTAAAGATGCGCTAGGTCTTATTTTCAGGGAATGTCTTATTTTTCCATGAAGAAGAATACGGTACACATTTATTGTTGAAAAAAAAAAAGGAAATTTATTATCTGTATGCGGTACAGTAGTAGTCATCACAAATCAGCTCACTGATTGGCTGCAGTGCAGCCAGAGCTGTTCAAGCAGTGTGAGGTCTCTTTAAATCAGGAGTCAGATGCCTTGGTAGCTCAGTATATAGATGCCTCCCTTATATTCCAGGGAGGCCTTATAATCAGGGAGGTCTTATTTTCTGGGGGATGCCTTATATTTAGTGAGAGGCGAAACTGGAAGTAGGTCTTATTTTCGGGGATGCCTTCCTTTCAAGGATAAGGGTATGTGAATCTGAAGTTCATGTTTATGTAAGGAGCTCAGTATGATCTGACACCCTCTGTTGAGCTTGTTGATAAGTTTAACTGTACTGAAGGACACAGGCATATTTACCCAGCAGGCCTCTAAGTTCAGAGTCAGGGTAGACAGCTATAGTTCAGACTGACTTTCAGGCACCTACTCCCTGTTCACTCAGCTGGTAGTTCACTCAATACGGGAGCTTGTCTTCCTGCCCAGTCCTCTTCACAGAACCCCAAACCCAACTTGCTACCTAAGAGGCATTTTAACTTCTTTCTATGACTATTCTTTCAAGAAGGTGAATTGTAAATGCTTGGGGTTTCCAGGCATAGGCTTGAGAGGCGGATGAAGACAGGCATTTAGAAGGGAGGGGAGAGGGGATGAAGATGAAGGCTATTCCTCCTAAACTCCAACAGGAAGTCTTTTTTTTTGGCATTGAATTTGCTTTACACAATAAAAAATTAGATTATTGACCAGTACATAACATATTGAATATGCAAGTAAAACTGTCAATACCTTTGAAGACCCTTTTTTAATGAAAGGAACATTTTAAATGTGTCAGGACATAAATTATGTGTACATCAAGATCATGATATCATAATGTTTTCTACAACCTTTTATTTTATTTTATACTGTTTTAAAATTAGTTGGCCACTGAAGTTTGGTATATATTTGTAAAGTTTCTTAAAGAATGTTTATGGAAGCTTCAATTTTTGACAACTTAGAAGTTATAACCACTTTGGGGTGGCAACTTGGTAAAGTACCACAGGCTGTGAACGTTACATTTTTTGTGTGCCAAGGAACACTGAGATGCTTGTGAACTTGACCTACACAAACTAATTATTTCAGTTCTTTAATCTGCCTGCCAAACTGTGGTAGTAGCTTTTTGATGTGGGCAGATGGCCACTTCAAAACAAATCAGATATAATGTTTGGTCTCTGAACTTACGTGAATTTAAATCTTTGGATATGAATGCTAGCTCAGATTGAATTTCAGCTCTGACTAATTGTTTTGACGTTCCTAGGCAGTTTGCATTGAAACATATTTGATCAAATAGCTAACACAGGCTTCACTTCTTAGTACTTTGTTACATAATGTCCCTTCTGGTGCGGTGTTAAATGCAATAAGCAATTAGAGGATAAATTATTAATCTGTCGCATCTACCTGGCATAGATTAACAAAACATAGACTAACAAGAGTCATCGATCTATTTCAGAGGTTATATATGTATAGTTTACTTCTGAAATGTGGTAGAAGTTTACCACAAACTTTTTTTTGTGTGTGTGTGTGTGTGTGATTTCCTGGCAAAGTCTATAAGTAATATTAATATGAACAAAATAACTAAATTTAGTAGGTTTTAACACAGCACCTATGGTATAGATCCCAAACTCTGACATAAATTTCAAGCAACACACACACACACACACACACACACACACACACACACAAACACGTATATGTATATATACATATATATCTTCTAATAATAGACATTTAGACAGGTGTGAGATAATATCTCATTGTTTTTTCGACTTGCATTTTCCTAATGATTAGTGACATTGAGCATTTTTTAATATGACTGTTGGCTATTTGTATGTCTTCTTTGGAGAAATATTGATCTGAGTCCTTAGGCCATTTTTTAATTGTGTCGTTAGTGTGTTGTTGTTTTCTTAACAATAAAAATATGGGAGTTTCTTATACATTTTTGGCATTATCCCTTTATCAAATATATGGTTTGCAAATATTTTCTCCCATTTCATAAGGTTGTCTTTTACTCTGTTGATTGTTCCCTTTGCTCCGCAGAATCTTCATAGTTTGATGTAATCCCACTTCTTTACTTGTGCTTTTGTTACCTATGCTTTTAGTGTTTTATATATATATATATATATAAATTTATTGCCAGAATCAATATCATGAATCTTTTGTTTTGTTTTCTTTCAGAAATTTTAGAGTTTACGAATCTATTTTAAATCTTTAATCAATTGAGTTGATTTTTGTGTATGGTGTGATATAAAGCATCAGTTTTATTCTTTTGCATGTGGTTACTCACTTTGCCCCACACAGTCTGTTAAAAAGACTATCTTGCCAAAACCCATTTAGCTCAGTGGATAGAGCATCTGCCTGCAGACTGAAGGGTCCCAGGTTCGATTCTGGTCAAGGGCACATAGCTTGGTTGCAGGCACATCCCCCCAGTGGGGAGTGTGCAGGACGCAGCTGATGGATGTTTCTCTCTCATCAGTGTTTCTAGCTCTCTATCTCTCTCCCTTCCTCTCAGCAAAAAAAATCAAAATATATTTAAGAAAAAGACTCTATTTTCCCCATTGTAGATTACTGTCATCAGGGTCAAAGATCAGTTGACAGTATATGCCTAAATTTATTTCTGGGTTCTCTATTATTCCATTGGTATATATGTTTGTATTTATGCTAGTGCCATACTCTTGTGGTTACTGTAACTTTGCACTATATTTTGAAATCAGGAAGTATAATGCCTCCAACTCTGCTCTTTTTCTGAAGGTTATTTAATTTCCACTTATGTGTGGATTTTCCAGTTTTCTTCCTGCTATTCTTTTTACTTTCATTTGGCAGTGGTTGGAGAAGATATTTTATTATTTTCTTAAAATAGTTAAGACTTTAAAAAAAAGTAAATGTGTTCTATTCTGGCTTGGCCAGCATTGTTCAGTGATTGAGTGTTGACCCATGAACCAAGGGAAAACTGGATAGATTGCTGGTCAGGGCACATGCCTGAATTGTAGGCTTGATCCCCAGAAGGGGACATGCAGGAGGCAGCCTATTGATGTCTCTCTGTCATCAATGTTTCTATCTCTCTATTTCTCTCCTTTCCTCTCTCTCTAAAAATCAATAAACACATATTTTTTTAAAATGTGCTCTAACCTGGAAAAAAACATGCAGTTGAAAGAATATGTATTCTAGTGATGTTGGGTAGAAAGTTTTATATGTATATATAAATATAAATATAAATATAATTATAAATATAAATATAAATATAAATATAAATATAAATATAAATATAAATATAAATATAAATATAAATATAAATATAAATATAAATATAAATATAAATATAAATATAAATATAAATATAAATATAAATATAAATATAAATATAAATATAAATAAATTAGGTTCCATTGAACTATATTGTTATTCAAGTTGTCTCTCTCCTTACTACTTCTGTCTAAACATTCTCTCTATTAGTGAAAGTGGGATATTGAAGTGGCCTACTCTTATTGCATCGCTGTCTATTTTTCTATTTTGATTATTTTTATCTTCAGTTCTGTCAATGTTTGCTTTATATATTTAGATACTCTAATTTTGAGTGCATATATAATTGTTATATTTTTTTCTGATGGATTGACACATTTATCATAATATAATATCCTTTTTTATCTCTTGTGATAGCTTTTAGTTCAAATAGACAATAAATAGTAAGTATATTAAGTTTCATTAACACAAAATCATGAAATATATCTTCTACATTTTTTCTCATTTTTAAAACTTTATTAGTATAGTTATTCATATTTGAGACTTAAATTATCTATAGCATCTTGAAATTAATACATAAATGGAAATATATCACTCAATTTTTGTTTTTTTGGCAAAGGAGGAATTCAAGCAAAAGTAAGATTTTTAATTTATAAATATGGTAAAGAAATTGAATTTAACATTTAAATATTGGATACGTACAATTTAAAAATAAAAGAGACATGATATAGGTGATTCATAATTTTAATGTCCTCTTGATTGTTAACTTCCTTATTATTTTACATGTTTTATAAAATGAAAATGTTGCCGAGACCGGTTTGGCTCAGTGGATAGAGCATTGGCTTGCGGACTGAAAGGTCCCGGGTTCGATTCCGGTTGTGGGCATGTACCTTGCTTGTCGTCACATCTCCACTGTGGGGTGTGCAGGAGGTGGCTGATCGATGTCTCTCTCTCATCGATGTTTCTGACTTTCTATCTCTCTCCCTTCCTCTCTGTAAAAAATCAATAAAATATATTTAAAAAAAATGAAAATGTTATATTATATCATAGCTTAATTTCTAAATGCAGAAAGAAAAATATTTCAATATATTTATTATCTTGATCACTTTGATCTTTCTAAAAAATATGTTTTTAAAAAAGATATCCTTATCAGGAAATAATCATTTCTGTTGAAAAATTAAAACAAATAATCAGTGATTATTTTAAATTATACTTATTATTAGAAAAAAGTAATGGTAGAAAACTAGTCAAACAGAGAATCTCATCAATGAGAGAGAAACATCAATATTTTGGGGGAACTACCAAAAACATCTGGATAATTATTTCACATATTATATTTGTTGGTTTCTGGGATAGGTCTGGTGGGACCAGCCATTTTCTTTTGGTAACAAAGCTGTAGTGACTTATACTTTACTAGAGGCCCCTTGCATGGATTCATGCCCTGGTGGGTCCCTTGGCCTGGCCTGTGCCCTCTTGCAATCCAGCACCCCTCAGGGGGTGTCGGATATTCTGTTTCAGCCTCCTGATCTGCACAGGCCCAATCAAACAGGAAGGAGCCTGATCCCTACAGGCCAGATCCAGGCAGGAGGGAACCTAAACCTATGAGTATCCAGTGGTCAGTGCACATAATAGCTACTGATAAACCGGTCATTCAGTCACTTAGGCTTATATTGCTTGAAGATCAGAGAGGTTTAAACATAGAAATATAGTAATTAGGTTATTTATTCCATAAGCATACATTTTTATAATATCGATGATTCCTTTTCTTAAAAGTAAAGTCAGAAAGCTTTTAAGTTTCTTAATTTTAAAATTAGAATTGAGCATTATTATACTTTGCAAATAGAAATTATTTAAATCTTACTCTCAATTGTAGGTTCCCAAATGAAAGGTAATTCTTATTTTTATTATAGTAAATTTTAATGATATATTTTATGTAAAACCACATTTTCCTTACTAAATGCTACGATTAATTAAATTAAGAGCACATTTGAATTGTGAGTGTGGTATTGAGACTATGAAGGGATAATCAGGGCACAACAATCTACTTGGTAAAAATTTAGTCTAATTGAAGGCTAATTATTTTACTTACTTATAATTCAGATGATATATGCTTACAAATAGAAGCAGCTGCTGGCCAAGTAACTAGGAGAAAATAAAACGTGATATTTCAAACTCAGCAGTATAAATCAAGGAAAAGTAATATATTTCATACATAAAAAATGCTAGGAAAATGTTTATATACATGATCCAAGTTTATTAAATTATTTTATTCCTAATTTTTCATATTAATTCAACAATAAACATTCTTATATCATAAATCACTATACATTATAAGTAAATATAGTTATATTTTACTTTTTCAAGTAATATACTCACATTAAAGAATGTCTTTAATTCAACATTAATAGTCTCATACTACTGCTTTACTTCTAGATCTACTCTCCAGAGGACTTCTTTAGAATTGTTTATATTTTGGTTATTCCCCTTCCAAAATAATGTAAATATTATGTTTTATGTATTTATTAACATCAAGCAACACTATTTCCCCAATAAAAAACATAAATATTTAATTTGCTTTAGTACTCTCTTCCATCTGTGTTTGACAATTGTCTTAATTTTGTTGGATTTTATGTCATAAAAGGCCTGGTGCATGAAATTAGTGCACTGGAGGGGGGTTGTCCTTCAGTCCAGCCTGCTCCTTCTCCAATCTGGGACCCCATGAGGGATGTCTGACTGCCTGTTTAGGCCACATCCTGGATTTGGCCTAAACAGGCAGTCGGACATCCCTCTCACAATCCAGGACTGCTGGTTTCCAAATGTTCACCTGCCTGCCAGCCTGATCACTTCATAACCACTCCCCTGCCAGTCTGATCACACCCCTAACCACTCTCCTGCCAGCCTGATTGATGCCTAATTGCTCCCTGCCAGCTTGTTTGTCTCAAACTGCCCTTCCCTGTGGGCATAGCCCCCCCTCAACTATCCTCCCCTGCAGGCCTGGTCACCCCTCAAGTGCCCTTCCCTGCAGGCCTGGTTCCTGCCAACTTCTCTCCCCTGCTGGCCATCTTGTGGTAGCCATCTTGTATCCACATGGGGGCAGGATCTTGTGACCACATGGGGGCAGTCATCTTGTGTGTTGGAGTGATGGTCAATCTGCATATTACTCTTTAATTAGATAGGATAGAGGCCTGGTGCACATGTGGGGGTCAGCTCGTTTGCTCTTAAGGGTATCTTGGATCAGGGTGGGTGTTCCCTTGGGGCATGGGGCAGCCTGGGCGAGGGGCCTGTGGTAGTTTGCAGTCCTGCCACTCTTCCCAGCAAACCAAGTAGAGGCCCTGGTATCTGAAATTTATTTATTTTCTACAATTGAAATTTTGTAGCCTAGAGTGGAGCCAAGCCTTCTGCTGGCAAAGCCATTGAAACTTTGTTGTCTTAACCTCACCCTGCCAGGGTGTGCGGAAAGCTTGGCTTCCTCCATTGCCAGGGGCAACCCAAGCCTCCCTTCTGCTCTCTGTGTGGCCCTAGTCATCTTGGTTGGGTTAATTTGCATACTCACTCTGATTAGCTTGAGGGCGTGGCTTGTGAGTGTAGCCAAGGTTTGGTCAATTTGAATATTGCTCTGTTATTAGATAGGATATATAATGTAATTAAACCGCAATTAAATTATCTATCATTTCTTAGTTTTTGTTCTTCTTTTTAAAAAATATATTTTATTGATTTTTTACAGAGAGGAAGGGACAGGGATAGAGAGTTAAAAACATCGCTGAGAGAGAAACATCAATCAGCTGCCTATTCATATCCCCTACTGGGGATGTGCCTGCAACCAAGGCACATGCCTTTGACTAGAATTTAACCTAAAACCCTTCACTCTGGAGGCCGATTCTCTATCCACTGAGCCAAACCAGTTAGGGCAGATTTTATTCTTTATATGTCAATATTAATACCATTTATTCCCTACTAAATTTTCTCCACAATTTACTGTGCATTACTTACACTTTTAGATATTCATATATTTTATTTATTCATACCATCATTTAAGTATGTAAAATGATGGTAAGTATACCATTTTCTTTCTTTGCCTAAAGATTGTTTCTCAAATTTTAAAGCCAATAAACAATATTTGCATTATTATGGTTGTGTACCTATTAAGTAATAAAATACCAGTTAGCTTTCCATCCCTAAGAGCACAGTCACAATCCAAATACCACATAAGGGAGAGTGTTAGTTTAAAAGAATTCCCTGAGTTGGTAAAATATAATCATTTTAAATCATGTTTAAAAATATTTTATCCTCAGTTTCTGTCATTTCTTGAGTTTATACTGACAATTTAAAAACTATATGTACTGATTTTATACTCAACACATTTTAGTTTTAAATTATGCTTATCATCGTGTTTTATTTTTCCCCTAAAATTACATGTAACGGTCTTCATTGGAATTTTATTACGTGCTCTGATGGTTTTTCTCTCTAACTATTTTTAGTTCTCTTATTATCACTTTCTTATGCTTAATTTTAAACATTAGGTTGCTTTCTTTCTTTAAACTCACAATGAAAGAACTTCCTAAACTATGAAACTAACAGGTAACATTTCTAAATCCTAAATTAGATAGATAATAATTAGGTGGATTGACATAGGCATAGATAGGTATAGATATAGATATGGATATGAATATGGATATAGATATAGATATAGATGACATAGATATAGATATAGACATAGATAAATATATATGATAGAGATATAAATGATATAGGATAATGTGTGTTTCTTTCACTGATTGGTAGGTAGGTCTGTGTAGTAGAGCTGTAATCATGTGGAGTATTACAGAATGAGAGGATACACGGAGTAATATTTTCTTTTGACTTAGTCATAGCAATCTGCCCATGTTGCTATTAATTTTTGTCTTGACAGGTTTTTAACAGCATTCCACAAGATGATATGTTCTATTTCATCTCCATAGAGTTCAATCCATTTTTTAAGTTTATCTTGACACTTCTCCTTTGACTCATGGATTATTTAGAAGTGTTTTCTTTAGATTTGAATTTTGAACTACTATTTTGTTATTGCTTTCTAATTTTATAGTTTCTGTGTCTGCAGAACTTGATTTGTATGATTTTCACTCAAGTTTTTGAGCTATATTTTATGGCCCAAGTTGTTATCTATCTTGGTATATGTTCCATGGGTGCAAAAAAAGAATATGCATTCTACTGTTGTTAGATGGAGTGATCTATAAATGTCAATATTGCCTCCTTGATGTTTTTCTTTTTAGTTGTTTTACCAATTCTTGTGAGAGAGGCACTGGAGTTGCCAATTCTGTCTGTTTATTCCTGTCAGTTATGTCTGCTTTTGCATCATGTATTTTGCAGCTGTTATTTGCTACATATACATGTAGCATTCTTATGTCATATTTGTGGGTTGGTTTATTTATCATAATAGAAGTCATTTTCTCTCTCTGCTAATTTTGTTCATTCTAAAGTCTGCTTTTTATAATATCAATATAATGAGTTCTATATTATTTGCATAAAGATGAGTTTTTCACCTATTTTTTCAACATCCTTTTATTCTTATATTAGAAGTATTTCTTGTAGACAGTATATAGTTGGGTTATATTTTTATAGTGGTGCTGGGTATTCTATTATATATGCATAATTTAGCATAGTCCATGTTGTCATCCTCTTACCAGTTTGAATAAACCTAGAAATCTTACCACCCATGAAGTTACTTTATACTCCCCGATTTATAATGTGATATCTTAAATATTTTCTCTACATATATTTAGAACCATATTAAATAGCTATGTAATTTTAATTTAACCATTAATTATAATTTAGAGAACTCAAGAGAAGTCTGTTGTACATATAATTTTTATATGCTGAATGGGAGAAACTTCTGCCTGACAGATTAAAACAACAATACTTTCTAGGCTGGAAAGTGTTATAGAATTGGTCAGTTGGGGCTTTGCTGCCAAACTGGTTAATCTCCTAGGCTAAGGTCTCCCAGTCTCTTCAGGAAACTGTGAATATGGCCCAGGCAGTGCTTGCCCACCTTTTAGGCCCTCACAGACCATCGGTGGTCCCCAGAGGACCAGTTGGCGACTGCTGGTCCAGAGCCTGCAAAGTTTTATAAAGGGTGGCCTAAGCAAATATTTCTTCCTCTTTGGTGTACCTGAGCAACTGACTTTGTCTACAAAGATGTCAGTAACAGACCAGAGCCAATAGTCATTTATGTCAAGCTGGTATTTACGAATAGCTCATTAGATATCTTATTGAGGAATTCAAACTTAAGAACCCAAGGTTCACAAACATCTCTTCTTCCCAATGTCAACAGGAATAAAATAGGACACATGAAGGATTTAAATAACCTTTTTAGCGCCCCATGGGTGTGGCTAAATTGTTGAGCATCCACCTATGAACCAGAAGGTCATGGTTCCATTCAGAGTCAGGGCACATGCCCAGGTGACAGGCTCAATCCCCACTGTGGGGCCTGCAAGAGACAGCTAATCAATGATTCTCTCTCATCCTTTATGCTTCCTTCTCTCTTTCTGTATGTGTGTGTGTGTGTATCTCCTCCTCTCTTCTTCGCTCCCTCCCTTTATCTCTGAAATCAATACAAATATGTATTTAAAAAATAAATAACCCGATGTACCTGGATTTATCTGCATAGAGTTGTACTCTTGTAGCAGTCAGGGCCTTTGCAGATAAAAGGACTATCCATTTCACTGGTGGAGAGCAAAGGCTGCTACTGAGGTTATGAGATTAAAAAGAAAAAAAGGAAAAAGAAACAATTCATAGGTAAAACCAGTCTGTGAAGAGACCAAAACCAGTCTCTCCTGAGTAAAAGCTAGAGATTCCTGTCAGATCACCCCAGAGGATCAGGGTGCAAAATCTCTCCCTAAAACAAGACTGGGAACAGCTCTTTGGGTTTTGATGACAGTTGTTGAAGAAAAGCAATCAAGATGTTTCAAGAACAGACTGCAGAACCCACTGTGTCTGAGTGCAAAGGGGGCCTCCGGTCTAACGGCTGTGGTCCCAAGAGTAGCCACTCGTGTTTCGGCTTATGAGTGATGTGCAGGATGTGTCCGGCTTTCTTTCACAGGCGGGACCTGCCACTGTGAGAAGTCAGTCTTAGATACTCAGGGGGCTGGAAGAGCGTCCACGCAACCAGGCCACGGGGGATCCCACTTCATCAGCCCTGCACTGGCCTCCCACCAGCCCCCTCCCAGCCCGGCTGAGAGTTCTTTTCACAGACACGTTACAAATGAGCATTAGATTGAAAAATAGTGGCTTCCCGGGGTGGAGCATTTATTGGCAAACAATTTTCTATCTTGCTAACTGCTCTTTCTCAGTTTATTGGCTCAAGAGAGCAGGGTTTTGGCAGGCCTTTTATTGTCTAAGTTGGCATTTCCAGGTTTCTAGCTTCTTCAGCTCCAATTTTGAGAAATATTAAGCAAAAATAAAACCTGGGGACCTTAACCACAGTGTTGTTCCTTGGCACTGGATTTCTTATCTAATAGGGACTCTTCATCTTTCAGTCTTTTAGTGTTTGTTTTTATATACCCAGAGTTTTTAGTTGCACTCAGTGAGAGAAGAGGGAAAACTACATTTACACTGAATCCCCAAATGCCCTGATGTAAAATGCAAATTGATTAAAATTAAATGATATATTAAAATATACATTTAAGTAAAATTAAAAATTTAAATCCATAACCACATTAGCTCCTACTTAAAGTAACCATGTGCAACCAGGGGTTTCCCCGTTAGAAAGAGCAGGTAATGGGACATTTACATCATCTCTAAAATATCTGTTTGACAGTGCTGCTTTAAGAGTAAGCTTTCTGATGTCTGGCTTTGGCGAGAATGCCTATGGTTCTGTTCCTGATGCATCCATAGGTTGGTGGGAAGTTAGATGACAAGTGCCGTTGTCTCATAAAAATGTCTTTAATAAATTCTTCTCTTTTCCTCCGTACCTTCTTCGCTTTCCTCTGTCCCTCCTGAGTCTCAGCACAGTCTTCCTGGAGGAACAGCCGGAAGACGGCTCCCACTTAGCCTACCCTTGAGGATTAGGCTGTCACTTTCCCTCTTTGTCAGTTCATCACTATCACAAAAGTTCCAACTTTGTGATGCCTTATTCTTACTTATACTTTAGATAAAAGCACTTTTACCTAACAGTGCTTTTCTGAAACGGAGGAGAGAAACAAATTTCCATGTGACTTCGGTTACAGATGCCCAGATTTTATTTCTGTTCTAAAAGCTGGAGAGCAGATTCACCTTTTGAAAATGTTCTCCAGTATAAATCTATATTTTAAATACTAGTATGTTTACTTTATAAGATGTAATATTTTTATTCCGTTAAAGAGGGGTGGGAAAATACAACCTGATATCAACGAAATAGGAATCCATTACTTAATAAATACATCACATGCATAATTTTTATGCATTTTCACTTTTATTTGTTGTAATAGACCTAAAATGAGGTGGGTGATCTGAAGCCAATTTCTACAGAAAAAATATGTAATTTTATATTTTATAATAATTATTTATCTCAGGTTAGAAATTATAATTATGACAGCAAGAATAGGCTAAAAAAGAAAAAAAATATTCAGAATTAGACAGAAAAAATAATATTATAATGAAACTAAATTGACAGAGATGTGAAATATAAAATTAAATGTAGAAAAAATTGTTTGCCATAACAACAGTTTTCATGTGTTAAATGCTACATTTAGATTTTTGAATAAAAATTACAGTTACTAACATGCTTCTGAATATATTTTCCAGTTTCCTTCAAACTGTTCTTGATTTTTTTATTCTTCATACCTTTCTTCTTTCTTACTAATGAAATCATTAATGAACAACCTCAATTATTGTCTCTGAGTTTAAATAACATAATTGTATATATGTAAGAAATTTTAAAATATTTTTGAAAATTATTAGTTATCTAAATAGCTATAATTACGTATACCTCATATGACACATTCAGAACCTAATCACATATATCTTGGCACACACACACAGAAATATATATGTATAACCATGTAGGCATTCGCTAAAAAGTCATTGGTTTGGAAATGTTTATTTCTTCAGTGAGTTACCAACTCATCTAATAATTCAACAATAAAGGAACAAATGTCCTCTAGCTTCTTTTGGTCAGGAGCCCTCTGGATCTCTCTTGTGCTATCAGTGGAATGTCATTGTTATTTAGGCCAGTGAGTCCCAAAATGTGGTTGCAGGCATACCAAAGAGTGAAATCTCTTGGGTTGCAAGCTTTTCAAGAAATGAAGTATTTTACAGTGAAATCAAGTACAAATAGGTAGATTCTCATTTTGATATATACCAAGATTTTCTTGCTGGGAATTTAGTAATTGGGTTGAATTCAGTAGAAGAAGTTTTGAGAATATTGACACATATTTTTGTCCACTTCACAAACTTCCTTTCACTAGACATTTATACACACACACACACACACACACACACACATAGATTTTTCAGAAGGGATTGTTTCTGGTTTGTTTTCATGTCACTGATATCTTGAGTTCACTATATTACATATAATTGTTGTAGTTATGTTATAAAATACTCTTCCTTTCTCATCTATTATAACTATTTGATTAGTCTATGGTATGAAGTTATGAAATATTGTACTTGGACTATAAATTTTTCTGCAAGTTCTAAAAAGGATAATATGTGTTATTTATTTAATAGTAATTCAATGAATAATAATCCAAATAAATATTTAATTTTTAATGTGAATAATAAATATATTTATAGTAAATACAGGAGACTAAATCAGCTTCCCAAATTAAATTATTTATAATTTTAACACTTTATTATTTTCATGCCACTGTTTTCCCCTGTGATTATGAATAGTTCATATGTAAACTGTGCATATGCTTGTTTACCTTTGTAAACGCTATCAAAGTTTGTGGATCCCTGGACTAGATAATCAAATATTTATTAGGATCAAAGGAAATAGTAATGTACTATTCTCCTTTACTGTTGAGGCATCTTAATTTCTGAAAAGTAGTTTTTCTAAGTTACTATACTTTATATGATATTGGGCTAGGGAACATTAATGTTTATGTGTCATTTTATATAGCGCGTCATGTAAGTACAACAATATAAATAAGAATCTCAAAAAACCTAGTCTTTTACTTCAACAGTTATGATTCACAGGAGGAATAAGACCTGTGAATTCTGTCATTAAAGATGTGGGGGTAAGAACCTGTAGGTGCCATACTTTTTATTTTAACACTCGAGGCTTATTCTCTTAAATCAAGTGGTCATTTACCACATATTATTAGCAATAAGAGCATTTGTGACTACAGTATGTAGTATGGGAAAGTGAAGAGACTTGCGTCTAATGTCCTCTATAAATCTGAATTTACGTGTAATTTACATTTGTTTACTCTGACAGAGTTGAAGTTTGTATGTCTGTAAAATGGGAATCATGATGCAACTATCAATATTACTGGGGAAATAAAAATAAATAATGATATATGCTTCTTTAAAAAAAATAGATTTATTAGGTGCATGTAGGCTGTGGTTAAATAGGATTTCCATTTCTAGCACGGTGACCCTGGAAGAGAATGTTGATGATGGGTTTGACTGGATAACCACAATGCAAGATGTCTATAAATAAATAGTTTACAGGAAAGATGCAGGTACTGTTTAAAGTCCTTTCTGGATAGTGTTGAGTGACTTGCGTCTGGAACACCTATAAGCATGGAGAGAAATGAACTTTTCACATGGACAAGACTTCTTCTATAAGGACAGAGTGAAAGTGAGGAATTCCTAAAACCGAAGCTGGCTGAATGCTCCTGTGGCATTTCCTCTGGTCCCTGTGGCCACCACGTCTACCTTTCTGTGACTTCAGTAATAAAAATTAATCTGAATATATTTGGATGGGTGTGTGAGCAGGTGGAAAAGGATATTTACTTTTGTCAACTCAAAAAGCGTGTTTTTTTTTTTTAGTTCTCATTATGTAATCAGTTGATTTAAGCTTCATTCTATCCTTTTTTCTAACTTTCTCCCCAGCTGACTTTCTCGTCCAGGGCATTAAAATCTTGTTATTCATCAAAGACTTCACTTTGTTCGTACATTACCTTTACACTGAAGAGTTTCTTTATCATCAAAAGATAACTTGGCTCATTATAAAATTATTGCATCGCATATTCTTTCTCTCAGGATCTTTCAGATAATGATCAAACTGTCTCCTTGCATTGATTATTACTATGAAGTTCTCCAGTACAACGTGGCATTTCACACTAGTAGGAAGTATGTTTTTCTTTCCCCCTGCCTGCTCCTGTGAATCCTTCTTTTGTACTTGAATTGTAATATCTGTATCAGAATATGCTTTGATTTGGAATGTTAGGTATAAATGTTTAGTATCATTATTTCTTGGAAACCTTTGAGCCCCAATCAGCCTGAAATTTCAATTTGTCTTCATTTCAGAGAAGTTTTTATTTTTTAATATTTTAAATGTTTTACTTGCTTAACTTCGTAAAATATCTAATTCATGTTAGGTATATGTTATTTTTTAATTCTATCATTACTTCTATGATTATTTACATTTCTTTTTCTTTCTCCCTTCTCCCTTTTTCTCTTTCATTCTGATACTCACCCTTATAACTATTTATGGACATAAAATTTTCCACCTCTATTGGCTCTTTAGTTTTTGCATTGGCTTTTTAACTTTTGTCTTGTGGTGACATTCTTCAAATCACTTCCATATTCTGTGGGTAGCATATAATGTCTTCTTGAAACACCTTCTCATCATTGATTTCACTTAACTATTTATAAAGATGGCATTTATAAATTCTAGGAGAATATGGAAAACCATGTTTTTTTGTTATTTTTAGTTTTTCTGTGACCATAGTTTCACCAGAAATGTCCTCTTCTCTGACAGTTTTGGCACCAGAAACTGTGAGTTTGAAGTTCTTGCACACTTTCTGTAGCTGCTGCTGTTGGAAATGTATTTTGATGTTAAGCAAACACTATTTAAGCATACAATTTACTGAAGTTTAGTACCTTTGCAGCATTGGTCTGCCTTCCTCCGTCTCCAACCCCTGCATATCTTCTCTGAGGGCATATGTTCCCATGGATGCTCCATGGGAAAGAGACCTTCTTTGACCTTCATGGTATTGCTACTGTCACAGATTAGGCTATGGCAGAAGCAAGAGAGGCAGCAACATATTTCCTTTTTTCTTTCTGAATTCTACCCAGTATCTCCCATTGTCAAAAACAAAGAGGAATTCGCCTGGTAAGCATGGCTGCTGGAAAATGTGATTTGCACATTTACCACCCAGAGGTACAAAGGAAAGTACAGGGTGGGGATGGGGAGGGGGTGAGTGCAGCACTGAGAGCCCTCAGCATACCCCTCAACTCCTAAAGTCATGGACTGTCTCTCTACTCCTTAGTCTTAGTCTGTTCTGGCTACTATATCAAAACCCATAGACTGTATGGCATATAAATACCAGAAACTTATTTATCACAGTTCTGGAGACTGGCAAGTTCAATATCCTTGTGCACACAGATTTGGTGCCTGGAGAGATGTCTTTATGTTTTTGTTTCCTTAGTTGGAGGAGAAAGAAAGGATTCTTTGGGTCTTTTATAAGGGCACTCATCCCATTCTGGGGGTCTTTGTCCCTATAGCATCTCTCCAAGGTTGCACCTAAAAATGGATGAATTTTATAACATCATTTCTAATAAAAGACTAGTATGCAATTTGACTGTACCTCTGCTACAGCCACCACCACATCCACCAGCCAATTAGAGCGAGTATACAAATTAACCCAACCAAGATGGCTACAGCCACAGAGAGAGCAGGAGGGAGACTTGGGTTGTCCCAGGTGATGAAGAAAGCCACGCTTTCTGCACAGCCTGGCTGGCCAAGGTCTCTGCTTAAGGCAACAAAGTTTCAATGGCTGTGCAAGCAGAAGTCTTGGCTCTGCTCCAGACCACAATGTTTCAATTTAGAAGATAAATAAATTCCAGATACCAGGACCTCTACTTAGGTGACTGGAAAGGGGTGCTTGGCTGGCCTGCAAACCACCACAGGCCACTCCATGCCCCGAGGGAACACCCACCTTGACCCAAGACACCCTTCAGGGCAAACCCACTGGCCCCCACCCATGCAACAGGCCTCTATTCTATCTAATGAAAGAATAATATGAAGATTGATTATTACTCCAACACATGAGATCACTGCCCCCATGTGGCCAATGATCCTTTCCCCCATATGGACACAAGATGGCTACCACTAGGTGGTGAGAGCAGCTCTGGGTGATCAGGCCAGCAGGGGAGGGCAGTTAGGACTGCCAGGCCTGCAGGGGTGGGCAGTTAGGGGTGACCAGACTCACAGAGGAGGGCAGTTAGAGGCAAACAGACTGGCAGGGGAGCAGTTAGGCATCAATCAGGCTTGCAGGGGAGTGGTTTTGGGGTTATCTGGCTGGCAGGCAGAAGAGGTTAGGAGGCAATCAGGAAGGCAGGCAGGCAAGTAATTGGGAACCAGCAGTCCTAGATTGTGAGAGGGATGTCTGAATGCCCGTTTAGGCCTGATCCTTCTTGGACCTGGCCTAAATGGGCAGTTGGACATCTCTCAAAGGGTCCTATATTGGAGAGGGATCAGGCTGGGCTGAAGGACATCCCATCTCCCACACACAAATTTTATGCGCCAGGCCTTTAGTCTAACTTATATTTTATAACACTGTTCTTTTGTGTGTGGGTTTGAAAACTGATTTCAGGCAGCAATAGATGACAGTAGCTTTGTAAGTAGATCAGCACCAATGGTTAATTAGACTCTTGTTTTTTCTGGTGTCTCTCATGAGAAGCAACACTGTTAAGTGATCCAATACTTCCTGTCATTGCTGATGTAAAGCTCATATCATGTGTCTGGTCACAGAACAAACCCACAAATCACAAATTGTAAAGGTTTGGCGAATGCCCATCTATATAGAACATGTCAAAGAAAAAGTTGTCCAATATAAATACAACTTGCAATATACCAATTATATTATTCGTATTATTAGTATTCTAAGACTCCTCTAACAAAGCATTACAAATATGTGACCTAAAAATGGAAATTTATTTTTTTCCTTTTGGTGGCTAGCAGTCTAAAAATAGAAACTGTGGTGTATGGTCAGCAGGACCATATAGCCTGGAAACCCTAGGGAAGATTCCTTCTTTGACCCCTCCCAGCTTCTAATGGTTTCTGGCAAATCCTTAGCATTCCTTGTCTTACAGTTGCATCGCTTAATCTCTGTCTCCAAGGTTACATGACATTTTTTTGCTATACCTCCATCTGTATGAGTATCTCTCTCTTCATATAAGGTCACACCAGACATTGGATTTAAGGCCTACCTTAATCTAAGACTACCAAACTTATAACTTGATTACATCTTCAGAGACCCAATTTTCCAAATAAGGTCACATTCAAAAATATCAGGGTTTGGGACTCTGATATATCTTTTGGAGGGTCACAATTTCACCCACAACAGTACTGGAAATTAGTAATATGGAGGTGGGAGATAGGATTCATTTTTAGGTCAATATCAAATTGACTAAAATTACCTTAAAACATTCTCAAAAAATTATTAAATTCTCAAATTTGAAAGTATAATTGATATTTGGACAATGTAGGGATTGAGGGGCACCAACATCTCTTGCAGTAAAAAAATTTCATATAACTTTCCACTCTTCAAAAACTTAACTACAGTCATCCTTTGGTGTCCACAGGAGATTGGTTCCAGGACCCGCTGTGGATACCAAAATCTGAGAATTCTCAAATCTCTTATATCTCATAATATAGAACAAAGCATACAGTCTGCCCTCTGTGAATTCTCAATGGACTGTATATTTATTGAAAAATATATTCATATAAGTGGGCCCATCTAGTTCAAACACTTGTTTTTCAAGGTCAACTGTACTCAGCTGCTTATTTCATTTTATAATTAAAATAAAGATCCAAAGACTGATGTGTGTGTTTGTACATGTGTATATGCTACGTATAGTTTTTAAAACACTGCTGTACAACTGAATCCTGGAGTTTATACTAGAAGGAGATCAGGACTTACTGTTGAGCTAGTAAAATGACACATACACCCATTCTGATAACCAATTTAGTTCAATCAATTACTTTGTAAAAATTGAGATATAGCTGATTCACATGTGTAAGTCTAAGATGTACAATGTGTGATTTGTTGCATTTATATACTGCAATGCGATTACCACTCTAACAGCTCCATCATACCCTTAATTATCATTTCCTTTTTTATGGTGAAAACAGTTAAAATCTAGTCACTTAGCAGCTTCAAAGTTTACAATACCCATTTTGTAACATGGGAGCTAGAACTATTGGAGAAATACAGTATCTTCATGTTACTATATACTACTGTTTGGATGAGGTAGAGAATGACAACTTCAGATATTCTTTGTTTTATCCTCTTATTCCACTAACATTGAAGTGATCTGTTTTTCAATGTAAAATATACTCATCTCAAATTCATATCAATGCCTTTTGCCTTTATGCTGTCTCTTCTCTGTTGACACTAACGCATAAATTAGGTTACACAAAAGTGAGTGCGAGACTAAGTCATTCTGGTATTCCCAGGCCATCCTATTTTTAACACCAAAAACAAGACAGGTAACCATTGTGAATCCAACCTGGCTGCCTCTCATAATCAACCCTAAGAGGAGAATTAGTGCATTATTTAATAAATATTTGAAAAATGTGGTATGGGAGATGATGGGTCAATGCATTTTTTTTTTTTTTTGCTCCCTAATCCTGAAATGCACTTCATAGTCCATAGTGGTGGAAAATTCATCAATATTTCTTTATTCCAGTCTAGTTCTGTGTCTCCCCCACTATTCTTCCCCATCATTCCTTGAGATCCCTTCCTCAATAAAATATCCACGTGTACTTTTATTTAAGTTGTCATCAAATGCATGTTATATTAAGAAAATATACTTTTACTTGAATTGAAGCATTCAAACAAGTAGAAATAATGCTGAAAAACATGATGTATTTCAGGTACTCAGTTATATTATACAGATTAAGATTCTTCTTAAATATTCCTATAAAGTCAGAAGAAAGTAGATAATGGAAAAAAATTAAGCATTTGGAGCATTATCTTTTTGTAATATAAAAAGATACATCATTTGAATTGGGATTGAATCCTTTGAAAGATCAGGGAATTAGCTCAGCTCACTTAAATTTCCTCCCACATCACCGTCTATTATTTTCCAATTTTCATAATTTCTGTTACTTAAAATTTTTCTGCGATAGCCTTACATGCTACAGCTGTTTAATATGAATTCTATTTTAAAATAACGTAAGGTCCTTTCACCATATAAGGTCAGGTTGAGCTTGCCTCTGGATCTACGCTAGTACTTTATTCATGCCTGGTTTAAAAAGTATTCCAACACTTATAATAAGTATAAAAATGCCAGAATCTTCCACTTCCCCGACTACATTAGCAGCAATTTAAATGCATCAAAGTCTTCATGTCTCTCAGTCTTCCTTGGCAATGCACATGTTTGGGTCCTTATAGTAATTCAGCACAGCAGCCCGTCTCTGCTAAAGCTTCTCTAGTCACAACTCACGGTGGTGTCACATTCACCTTTAATTCCTTGAATTTAATTGTATGGTTTGTTTGTTGCTTTGCTTGGTGTGCTCTTACTATTTGTGAAAACAGTTTGCAGGTGTCTGAGTTTCTGCTTGTGTGCAAATGCTTAGGTGTTGCCTTTCCTTTATTAAGTTTTTAAAAAAAAAAGCTGGGTACAAAACTCTATCTTCACACTTTTTCTCAGAATTTTTCAGACAAACACCTCTGTCTTCTGTGGAGAAATATCGCAATAGTTGTCTGCTTGCTCCTTTATGAGTCTTTTTTAAAAAAAAAACACCTGGATTTTGTCTTCAAGGAAGATGAATATTATTTGTGTGTTTTGTTTTGAACTTTTCAGGTTTATCAATGATTATGTTCTCTCTCTCTCTCTCTCTCTCTCTCTCTCTCTCTCTCTTTTATAGTTGAACAACATCTTATTTAGGTATAGGATAGGGACCTATTTTATTTACCTTCGCTCCTTTATCTCTGGCTCTGGCTGGCCCAGCTTGAATTTTACCACATGAAAGTGAATTGATTCTTTCTGCCTGGTTGCTTAAATTCATTTTTTTTTTAATTCTTGAAGTGCTGCAACTTAACATGGATATGCCTCAATATCAATTATCTGTATCATTTCCCAGTGTGCCTGTGTAGACTTCAAACTCAGTTATTCTTTTATAAGTTTCCTTGAAGAAAAACATTATTTTAAAAATCATTTTTTTCTCACTTGTTAAGATGTCTAGAAATACCAACTATACTTAAATTGGGTGTCTTTTTACTGTCCTCATTATCTGTTCCTCTTTTTTTAATTTCTTCAAACTTGATCATTGCATACCTTCTAAATTTTCATTTTGTCAGTGATTCCATTTTCAGCTCTGTCTATTCTCTTCGTGCCATGTCTAATCACTTACTAGTTCTGTGTGAGGTTTGCTTCATTCTCCACGAGCTCCTTTATTTTTCCTTTTCCAATTTTGACTTCCTGTTTATTGAATTTGTTTGATCATTAAATTAAACAGGGAATGTTTTCAATACCCTGCATTAGGTTTTCTCTAAAGTTTGGTTATTTTCTGTGTTTTTCATGCTAGTTTTTTTTTTTTTTTTTTCCCAAAAGAAAAAGTTATGTAAGTATTTTTTTTCTACAGTTGTCTGGCAATTTCTTTTCTCCTTGGCTAAACTTGTGAAGAGTTCTGTTCACAGGTTTCATTTGTTATCATATCACCATTAATTGTTCTTGATCTTTCTTTCTATCTTATTTGAGACCTGTTATTCTGTTTCTGGTTTATTCTGAGGCCTCGTTGGAGAAGTTAGGCATTTTATAGGTTTGGGAGTGGATCCATTTTTGTGTTTTGGTAAATCCCCTGTCTTGCGAACGCATGGAGCCCCCAAGGCTCATGCCTGTGTGACAAAGTTTCTTCTAGATTCTCGATAAACATCTCCTGCACAGTGTTCCCTGCAACCGCTCCTATGTACCTTCCTCCTCACACACCCGTGGGTGACCAAACGGTCACGGTGACCATGGGTCTAGTAAACCTTGTTGTTCAACCCTGGGAGTGGGGACCAGAGGGGAGGAGGGGGGAGGGTTCAGTACTCTCTCTGTGCCCTGCCTCTCTCCCACGCAAAGACCCTTCTGCTCTGAGGAGCTCCTTAGATTAGAAACGGTCTGTCTGCCTCCCTCATTTATTTTCCGCCAAGAAAAATAACAATACTATCAGGGCCCGAGGAAGGCTGCCCCCAATACCTCACAACGGCTTATCGATTACTTTACATTAAAGCTACTTGACAAGCAGCAGCCTGTGTAAGAAGGCATGTTGACCTTCTCTTGTCTCCTTAATTGCAGGATATAAATCTCCCCTCTGAAAGGTGCCCTCCAAGATCTGGGCGAGGAGGGAGCACTGCTGGAGGGGAGAGTGCATATAGACAGATACCCTTAACAATAGAGTTAAGGAATCCAAGGCTGAAAATCTTACATATTTAAACAAATGTTCCTCCTTTAGGGATATACCAAGCAGCGTGAATTTACGTTCCTCGCTGTTGATAACACAAACCCGGAGTGTGTTTGTTCTGTCAATTCTTCACAAATGCATTATTTTTGTTGTTGTTCGTCTAACATGTATAAAAAGTGGGCTTGTTCATCATTTTTTTTTTCAAAGCATCATTTATGATCTTCCAGGCACACATGCTAAAATGCATTTCTACTGTTAATCTAAAATTTCTTGTTAGTCCACATATAAGAACTCAAGAAGGGTAGAGGAACATTTTCTACAATAGTGTACCTTGGGGAGTTTTTATGCTAACGGTTTCAATTGTTAGTATTCTCTAATTGCCTGCCCTTCTCTAAACCATAAGAAATAATACATATTGAACCTAGCTTTTTAATGAGGCTTATCTTGGAATATTTGAGTAACAGTGAACATAAAGTGACTAAAAATATAATTTAGAAATATAGAATTTGGCAAGTCTGAGGGTTAAAATAAAGTTCATTAGAAATATTATAATGTAGGAAGTCTGTAAAGTGTTGAAACAAAGTTCATTGGACCCAAATGAACTTTAGAGTTGAAACTCTTAAAAAGATGTTTAGTTCATCAAAATATGGAGAGGTAAGCCTTCATAATAATAAGGGTCAATAGTGGTCACTTAAATTCCAGCCAAAGGGCACTTGTTTTAAATATTCATTGGAGCGCAGCATGAACAAGTAAACATTAATTGAATAATAAAAGTATCTATGAATAATTGATTCAATGAAATAATAGCAGATTATGTTTTTTGGTCCACAGAGGACCAATGGTTGCATAACTCATCTCATTTGAGCCAGTGTCACACCTCAGGCACATTTCACAGATGAAGAAATTTAGGTGGAGAGAACTAAGCATTTTGGCCAAAGGGCACCCAGGCAACTGAGGAATCAGTCCCACATTCACTTTGAATTTCAATTATTCCTTGCAACACGATGGAATATATCATAATTTTCTAAAAAATAGTTATATATATATATATATATATATATATATATATATATATATATATCAGAGTAAGGTATATCCTAAGTCCGTATTCATCTTAAAATACATTCAGAAAAGGGTATTAAACTGTCTTACAAGTGTGCTTTCAATTGAACTGCCTGTCTTCTAATTGTATATTTTTCTTTCTCATCAACAATCATGCAAATCAGTCTTTTTGTTTTAAATATAGTTAGATTGTATTTCTTTTTTATTTTTTAATCTTTATTGTTGAAAATATTACATATGTCCCTTTTTTCTCCCATTGACCCCCTCTAGCCTGCATGCCACCCCACCTCCCAGGCCTTCACCATCCCATTGTCTGTGTCCATGGCTTATGCACATATGCATACAAATTCTTTGGTTGATTTCTTTTCATCTACCCACCCACTCCTGCCTAATTAGATGGTATTGATTACAAATTTCAATAGTATACCATCTTTTATAACTAACTATAAATATTTTTATTTAAAATCACAAACTATGCTTTGAAATATTCATACATTTGTGAGAAAAAAAAAAACCTATGGAAGAAAATATTCTGCAATTAATATTTTTCATGGGGCTTATACCTGATTACATGAAGAGTAAAATTACTACTTTTGAGTACTAGAAAAGAAAATAGAAATAAGCATAATTTATAGCAAACATCATTAGCAATGTGTAGGTTCATTTTGAAAATCGAGGTAAATAAGGTTCCTGCCATCTTAATTCATAGTTATTACAAGTAAAGTGTGATGACTTGTTTCGACAGTAAGTTGGGAGGGTTCTTGAATCTTCTTTTAACTTTTCATCCCCTTCATTTCAAATCAGTCAGAAAATCTTACAACTTTATCTTAAATCTTTCTGGAAGCCCTCTCCTCCAACCCATATCCCTTGGCACTGGGCTGAATGCTAGTGCTCATTATCTCTTCCTTTGGGTTCTCATATTCTGACTTCCTTGTGACTACCCACCACATGGCTGCTAGTGTGCTGTTGTGAAAGGGAAAGATGGTCATGCTTCTGTAACTTACATTGGACCTGGTCTTCTCATAGCCTCATTTGATGTAAAAGACCTTTTGGCATTATACTCCAGATTTTTGTGATCTTGCTCCCGCTAGTTTCTCAGACTCATCCCTCGTCACTCCGCTCTATGAAAACTCTCTGCTCCACTGAACCACTTGTCCATTTTCAAACATTCCATGAATTTTCACAGTCCTGCAAGTTGCGTCTACTGTTGCCACTAATACCAGCATATTCCCAACTCAATACAAAAAAACAGCACTCATTCCTCTTCTTCCACTTATATTTTCCTCTAGTTTGTAATTAACATGGATGCATTTTCATTTAATAAAAAAACACACCTTAATTTGTCCCCAATAATATAATTTACCCATGGTTTTTCATTTCCCACTTCAGAATAATTGAACAGTAATACCACATGACACCTGCTCTCAGCCAACTTCACTGATTTCCCCCCAGCAAGCAAGCAGGGAAAGAAATGAATGGCTTACCTTAAATTAGGTACTTCCTCTTCTGCCTTTGCTGAATGCTGAACAGGCATCTTCAGGTATTGTATTTGGCAAACATTCTAACATGTCCAAGAGATTCTTAAAGTCAGAGATTTTATTTGTTTATTTCCATACTCTAAATGTCTTAAACTATACCTGCGACATGGCTTATGTAATATATGTTTACCGAATGAAATATATCAAATATTAAGAATAGAACTTAATTTTTATTTTTTTAAATTTTCACCAAAATAACAAAGCATAGTTATTCAGTTTATAATAACTAAACAATTATCCTAAGTCATATTCTTGCTTCAATTTTGTAAGCTTTAATATACAATTCACTCCAGCAGGATTTTTATGTGCCTCTATATTAGGGACTCTGTTAGTTGCTGAGGGAACTTAGAAGAATAAAACACAGACTCTTTATTTAATATGTTTTCATGAGTGAGTGATGAAGTAATTGTTGGTACTATTAACTGTACTCTGTGCTAACTACTATTTAATCACCTAATAAAATATCTGTAGCTAAAATATAATATCATGCCTTAGTCTTATTGTGTGTATATGTGTGCATGTGTGTAAAATAATTTAAGTACACTCAAATATGCATTGTGTTATGACAATATAGGTAAGTGTATGTATAAAAATCAGTAGCTATATTGGTTATTTTAGTTCATATTTTTGAATTGATTGAACATATTACTAATATGAGTGGTTCATAATACTATAACTCTTTCATTTTAATTGCAATATAGGTTTTTTTAGGAGAGTGTTAGTACAAGAGCAAAAAGGGTGAGTAGATGAGATTACATAGTTTTGAACAACCTACTTGTTATATGCAAAAAAATGAAAAATACGCAATAATAAATTTCCTATATTTTCTAGTAAACCATATCAAATAGTTCAAATAAAGATTTCTTACAAATTAAAAAGTTAGTGAAGCACTGTTTTGTCAAAATTATATAAATTTATAAAGGTTTTCTGAGAAACTGATACTATTGAAAATTTTGAAGTTGTGTAAGTTTAAGGATTTATTTTTCATCCTAGGAAGCACTTACAAAGAACGATATACAGTTCTATACGCTGGTCTCTCTGATTGCATCTCATGACCCTGACTTCTCATTCCTCCCTTAAAACACTTCGTTATTCGTCCTCACTTTTCAGAATTCTGCTTTCTGACTTCTGTATTACAATTTAATGAAAGTAACTTTTGAAGGGCCAATATGTTAGGACATTTTCTGCAAATTCTCTACACATGATCATTAGTTTCATACTGTTGGCATAACAAATTACCCCAAATGTAGAGGCTTTGCACAGCACAGACATGAACTCACAGCTCTGGAGGACTGAAGACTAGCTGGCCTGGTCTTAGGGGGACAACATTGAGGAGTCCGCGGGGCTATGCTCCTGGTGGTGGGCTCTGGAAGAGAATGCACTTCTGGATTTATGCAGGTTGTTGGTAGAATTCACTCTCCTGTGGTTGGATGGCTAAGGAAGATCCATATTTTTTTGATGGCTGTTGGCCAGGGGTCAGGATCCTTCGTAGCTTCTAGAAGCTCCTAGCCTTTCTTTGTTCCTGCCTTATTTCTCCCTCTTCAGAGCAGTGAGAGATCTAGTCCCTTTCATCCCTCAAATTTCCCCAGCCTCATAGCTCTGACTGATCAGTCTTGCTCTTTGGTTTATAAGGGCCCATGTAATTATAATAGGGCCCACTCAGGCTGAATAACCAGGAACAGAAAATCTCTGGAGACATTTTTATAATTCTGTCAATCACCTCACACAATGATTATTCTCTTCTCATGGAAAGCATATTGAATAAATTAAGAATAAATATTGGATGTTTTTAATATATTATCATATGCTGGTGCCTTTCTCAAAGAAAGAGTGCAAACCAAGGGAAAAAACAAACGAACATAAAACAACATTTTTCAGTGCATTTCTCTCTCTCTCATCTCCTCCACTCTCATATATTTTGCTGTTGTAAGTTGCTATTAAACATATAGCTTCTGACCGATGCCATTGATAACAGAGAGGATAAATGGAGTCAGCAGTATTAAAAGAGTCACTTAAATGGAGACAGGAAGACAATGAAAAAGTGGGGCCTGTGCGTGTCCCATGCCCCAGTTTTCAGAAATGCTGTTCAGCAGCTGCCCTGAGGCTGAACTTAGCTCAAGGCTGACCTGCAAACATCTGGGATGGATGGATGCTACATATTAAAATGGGCATGCGTGGACATTCTTTCAGCACTACCCCGAGCAACCAATCAGGTATAGATTGATGTAACTCCAGCTGTGTCAGCACCCATCATATATCTTGAAAAACAACCTGTGTACATCACTAGGATGTCTTTGCCCTTTGACTTTATAAGCCTGTGCTTCTCTTTTCTTTTCCTGGAGCGTATTTTAGGCAACCACCTGTGCCTCCCAGATAAAATCCTCTACTCAAATAAATGCTTTGCTTTGTAATTACAGCCTAAACCGTTTTTGTTTGTTTATTTGTTTGTTTTTGGTTGACAACATCAAGGGCCCAGATACATTCTATCTTCCTGCTCTACCATCTTTAGCATGCACATTTTATTTTCCTATTCATAAAATAGCTGATGAACTTCTGATAATCTCTTATTATTCCTAGCACAAAGAATGGAAAAGAGAAAGGGAAAAAATCCCCCAAAAAATGAAGTTCTAGGTACAACAGCATAAGTGCATGCCCCTGAAGTCTGGCCAGTCTTTGAGATATTCTCCAAAGCGCAACTGGATGGCTTGTTTTCATCTCATTGTTGGAAGCATGCTTCAGTGCTTGCCCTTGATGAGAGACTAGGAATATAGCAGGGCTCAATAGATTGGATCTCTGGACATGATTGTGTCTGAAACATTATCATCAGCCAGAAAACGGTATAGTTTATGATTGAATATTTATCTTCCATTTAATAGAGAAAATAGGAAAAAAAATTGACTGAACTATGCCTTATTGTCCAAAAATGTTTATTTCATTTTGAAAGAAGGAATCAATAGTCACTAAGCTTCAAAAAAGGAATTTGGCTTTAAATTAGTAAATCCTAGATTACATATTAATATTTTATGTTGTTTTAAATTTTTTGTTTGCTTGATTGTTAATCCTCACCCAACAATATATATTTTCCCATTGATTTCTAGAGAGAGTAGGAGGGAAGAAAAGAGGGAGTGGGAGGAAGAGACAACGATTGGTTGCCTCCGTCATGAGCAAGCCCTGACAGGATAGAACCTGCAATCCAGGTATATGCCCTTGACCAGGAATTGAACCTGAGACCCGCCAGTGCATGGGTCAGCATTCTAACCACCTAGCTGCACTAGCCAAGTATAAATTGTTTTAAAATTAATCCTTCTGAAAAATTATAGAAATTTGTTTAATCTTAATTTTATGTGATTAATTAAACCAAAGATATCAAGACTACAGGCAATCCTTGGGTTACATCTGACTCGACATATATCATTTCGTGATTAGTTCTCCTTCTCCCATTTATTTATTAAAAAAAAGTTCCCTCACTTCAACATCTGTATATACATATGTGCTTTATGTTTTTTTATTTATTTACCGCAAATAAAGGTCAGGAATTGTTATCTTCCTTTTATTTATTTGTTTGTTTGTTTGTTTGTTTATTTTACTATTTCACTTCATCACTGCTGTGTATGTGCTCCATGTGAGTGACATAGGTGCTTTTGTAGGTGGGTTCCAACTTACAGGGAAAATCATGTTACCTCGCATCGTAGGAACGGATTCTGATGTAACCTGAGGAGCTACTGTATTGAGAATTCTAGGCCTTACATATTATCAACTATAGAATGGTATGAATATATGATCTTTGTTTTATCTCAGATTATACCTTGTGGAAAACTTTCAATTTGACTTGATTTTATATCCAGTTCTGTATCTTTCTTAAGAAGTAAACTTAAGCTAAAATTGAGCAAACATATTAGAATGCATGTATTTACATATTTGAATTTGGTAGCATTTTCACTGTCATTCACAAACAATAATTCTATAGTAGAAACTATCTAGCAACAACCACAAAAATTAAAGCATGCTGTTTTATATTTTCAGTGAGCTTAGTCCTTGAACTTCAAACAAACAAACAAAACAAATAGCCATGTTAATGAATGTTATTGAGAAGACTTTGTAAAATAATCAGAAAATCAACAGTGCTTTTTAACTTCACTGTTGTCTTTCTGGATAGCATAGTGTAAATGATGGGTAATAAAAAAGAATATGAACAATTATTTTCAAAACTGCTTGGCATTGGAAGTCATATGGAAACAGTTAGGACTCTGAATCAAATGAACTTACTCTTATATAAAATATGAGAATCAAATATATAACATTAAGCCCTGAATTTCAAGGTTAAATCACTTAGCTATAATAATTTAAAGTCCTTGAGCACTTATTACAGAATATACTGCAGAATGAAAATATAAAACTGGCTATCTTTCCCCCAGTAACATTGATTTTCAGCTATTGCAGTAATGGAATAGAAGCAATCATTCTTAGGTATGCATTTAAGGACATGTCAGTGGTGAGAAATACATTAAGTACCTCTGTTTAAACATTTTCATGTCTTGCTCTGATGGGTGTTGTTCAGTGGTTAAAGAGTTGGCCCATGGACTGAATCCAATCCACAGGTTGGATTCTGGTCAAGGGCATGTACCTGAGTTGCAGGTTTGATTCCTGGTCTGGTCAGGGTGATTTCAAGAGGCAGACAATCAATATATCTCTAATGCATTGATGTTTCTCTTTCTCCAATCAATGGAGAAATATATCCTCAGATGAAGATTAACAATAACAACCGCAAAACAAAGAAAAACCTTCCATGTTTAATTCAAATTGTGTTTACAGTCTTCCAAGAGGATCCTATATAATAAAAGGGTAATATGAAAATAGATCAAACAGCAGAATGGCTGGTTGCTATGACGTGCACTGACCAACAGGGTGAAGACGCTCAATGGAGGATCCACCCCCTGATGGTCAGTGCCCTCCCACAGGGGGAGCATCACTCAGCCAGAAGCCGGGCTGATGGCTCACAGCGGGCAAGTGTAGAGGTGGTGGTGGGAGACTCTCCTGCTTCCGCAGTAGCAACATCCCCCAAGTGCTTCTGGACTGTGAAAGGGTGCAGGCTGGGCTGAGGGACAACTCTCTCCCAGTGCATGCTTGTCATGCACTGGGCCTCAAGTAGAAGCCTAAAATGCTAAATGTCTGGTTGTCCGGTAGGCCATTTAATCAAAGCATATTATGCTAATGATATGCTAAGGCTGCTCAACCACTTGCTATGATGTGCACTGACCATGAGCGGGAAGACATTTGACCTGTTGAACAGTCACTATAATGTGCACTGACCACCAAGGAGTAGATGCTACTACTGGTAGGTTAGCTTGCTCTGGGGTCTGGCCAATCAGGACTGAATGAGATGGGGCAGACATTCCCTGGTGCCCTCCCATGGCCTAAGCCTGCAGTCAGACTCCCCCCGAGGCCTCCCAGACTGGGAGAGGGCTGAGGGACTCTAGTTTTATTTTAAAATCTATCAGTGTAACATTTCCTATCATCTGAAAATTCTAGCAGTTAATGCATACTTATGAATTTAAATTCATCAGAGTCAGATAATAAAGTTGTCTTTCTTTGAAATGAGATCTAGAAGACAGACTAACATTTCAAATAATATAACAGTAGTGTTTATACTGATAAAAGAACATTTTAAAACAACGCAAAATAAAACAAAATGGTAAGACACAGCAGGGCAATGTTAAAAAGAGTTTAGCTGGATTAGCTGATCAATTGAAAAGGAAGATTGCAGTCTGGCAATACGATGTGAAATGTCTAGGTACTAAAGAAATTTTTGGAGTCTACATGCTCTTTATTCTTTAGTAACCTCAAAGGCCTCTCACAGTAAGAGTTTGACAGATTGCTAAGTGTCCACTGATTGAAGATTTGGGAAGAGAACATGCCCTATGGGAAGGGCTAGTATGTCCACCCAGATCCTTCCTGATACCGCCACTACAAAATAAAAGCTTTAGTTTGAAATACTAGCAACAGGGCTGGCCTAAGGTCATTTTAAGGTCAGTTTTAAAGTCCTTATATGGCAGTTAGAAAAATAATATCATTTAAAGATAGAATCTGATTAATCAAAGATACATTGATTAAAGAAAAAAATATGTATATTGGAAATCACTAAAATCATAAAAGATGTAAAAGTAATATTCTATCTAATAAAAGAGTAATATGCAAAGTAACCATCACTCTGCTTCACCCACAAGCCATGTGCACCAGCCAATCAGGACCAAGTATGCAAATTAACCCCAACCAAGATGGCTGTGGCCAACTAGAGAGCAGGAGGGAGGCTTGGGTTTCCCTGACGATGGAGGAAGCTATGCTTTCCACACGCCCTGGTGAGTCCAGGCCTCCACTCAAGGCTGCAAAGTTTCAATTGTGGAAGATAAATAAATCCCAGATACCAGGGCCTCCGATTGGGTCACTAGGGGGGAGCATAACCAGCCTGAAAACTACCACAGGCCCCTCTCCCAAACCACTCCACACCCTAAGGTAACCCCTTCAGTGCAAACCAGCTGGCCCCCACCCATGCACCAGGCCTCTATCCTATTTAATAAAAGAGTATTATGCAGATTGACCAGCATAACAACACACAACATAGCTTCCCCAATGTGGACACAAGATGACCACCACAAGATAGCCATCAGAGAACAGCAGTTGAAAGGGACAAGGTCTGCAAGGGAGGGCAGTTGGGGGTGATCAAGCCTGCAGGTGAGGGCAGTTAGTGGTGACCAGACTAGAAGAGGGAAGTTAGGGGTGACCAAGCCAGAAGAGGAAAGTTAGAGGTGACCAGGCCTGCATGGAAGGTTAGTTGGGGTGGACCCAGGCCTGCCAGGGAGAGCAGTTGGGGGGAAACCAAACCTTCAGGGCAGGACATTTAGGGGTGATCTTGCCTGCTGGGGAGAGTAGTTAAGGGCAAATATGCTGGCAGGGGATCAGTTAGACATCAATCTGGCTGGCAGGGGAGTGGTTAGGAGGTGATCAGGCTGGCAAGCAGAAGCAGTTAGGGGCAATCAGGAAGGCAGGCAGACGAGCAGTTGGGAGCCAGCAGTCCTGGATGTGAGCAGATGTCTGCAAGGATTGGGCCTAAACATGCAGTCAGAGGTCCCAGTTTGGAGAGGGTGTAGCCTGGCTGAAGGACATCCCCCTCCCCACCGTGCACAATTTTGTGTACCTGGCCTGTAGTAAATAGATAATAAGGTAATAGAGGAGGTAAATGTATAATAGGTAATAGCCATTTAACATAAAATAATGCAGTGCATGAGTATACAAAGAATAGATGAAATGAATAGACAACAGCTAGCAATTTGGTATATTTTTAATTAAACTATATACATAATTACATTAAATATGAATGCCTTAACTACAACTATTTAAGAATGCAATTGTCATGTGAATCATATAGCAAGATCAAATTATATGTTTTCAAAAATAATGCAATCTATAATAATAAAAGTGTAACATGCTAATTAGATCAGAAAGCGATCTTCTGGATATCCTTTTGAACAATCTTCTGGATGAAGCTGGAGCTGTGAGGGATGAACCCCTTGCATGAATATCCTGCATCAATCCTCTAGTTATATATAATAAAGATAGATTAAAAGAAAAAAGAATAAGCCATACCATGCAACCCTCTTCAAAAAAAAGTTGGTATAACTATATTAATACTAGTAAGCATGCTCAGAACAAAGAATGTAATCAGGAATAAAATGGAACATTAAATCATGATGATCAATTCTCGAAGATATAAGGACCTTAAATGTATATGTTCCTAATAACGAAGCATCAAAACAAATGAGACCAAAATAGATATAAGTAAAACAAGTAAGCAGATATAAAATTATAATTGGAGATTTCAACAATTTTCTTAGTAATTGAGAGAAAAAGTAGACAAGAAAATTAGTAATAGTATAGGAGACTTGAACACTATCAACAAAATAACATTTATAGAAGTATTCACCCAACAGAAGAATATGCATTTTTCCCCTAAGGCTATGAACATTCATTAAGATAGACCATGTAATAGGCAAAAAATAAAAATAAAAAAATTCAAAGAGTAAAAATAATAGCAACTATGTTCTAATAACTTAATGGTATCCTATATAATAATAGGCTAATATGTAAATTGTCCCCTTGACCAGAGTTTAATAGGGATTTCAACCAGGAGTTCAGCAAGAGTGTGGGACCAGCCAGCCAACCAGCTGCAGTCCCTCCCCATGATGGTCTGGGCCGATTATCCCCAATCAGGGTGGGCTGGCTGGATCACACCTGTGCACAAATTTATGCACCAGCCCTCTAGTTTAACTATAAAATGAATAGCAGAAATTAATCTAAAAAATTATTAAATATTTAAAATTTAAACATCCCATTCATAAACAGCTGAGGGATAAAGAGGTATTCTCAAATCAGTTTAAAAGTACTTTCAACTTAATACAGATACAAATATAGCATATCAAGATATTTGGGATATAGTTAAAACAGCTGTTCTGTTGTTTAAATGTAATGCTTCTAAAAATAATTGCTTGCCACAATTCTCTATTACTATTCATTTAGCTTGTTAACATATGATTATATGAGAGGTATAACTAGTATATAATGGATATAAAATATTCACAGCTCACAGTGTCCTACTTGAAAAACCCTACTAATGCAACAAAAACAAAAATAAGAAAAACATTGTTAAATTGTCTGGGGATTTAAATACATACCAAAAAATAAATGCTTTAATAAAAATTAATAATCAGATAATAAAAACACAATGAAAGACAATGAATCTGTTTCAATAGGAAAAAATAAATATTTAACAATAACTCACCGAGCAATTTTTAGATATTCAATAAATGAAACACTGAAACTTTCTTTAGTGAGAGTCTTAAAAAAAGACTTGAATAAATGCAAGTATGGGCTTTAGCTTGCATGATAAGAATCAATATTATAAAGTTGTCTTTCTGCTAGTCCTATGGTACACTAGCTTGATACACTGTAGTTATATGAAAAAAATATACATATATATGTTTTTAATTTTTGCTATTAGAATTTATCATTATTTTGCATAAAACTGTCTAGCAGGCAGGACTATGAGGAGGGTCTCTGATGTGAGAGAACACTGCCATTTGTTCCCTACATCGGGCACCTATCTTCCTCTTTCTTAGACTAAATTATTTAAACAGAAATTTAAATTTAATTAGTAGAAACTAAGGCTTTTTTAAAACAAGCATAAAGAGAAATCATTAGTGTAAAGTTCATAGCAGCAGACGCTGTAAAGCCATTAATTTGTGTTTGCTCTTGTTATTGTTATTGCTGTCATTGGTGCTAACGTTAGTGCTGCTGCAGCATTATCCAATCTGATTACCTTTTTCCTTTGAGCCTTCACATTGACTGGTAAAATGAGAGCATTCTATCTTTGACAAGTGTCTCTCATTGGAATCATCTGACAGTTCTTTTTTTGGGAATTTAGTATTCTGTGCATCGCTATAGCCTATTTGGGAATGGGGACCTCGAATGCACATTATAAAAAGAAACCCAAGTGATTTTTCATTCACACTCAAGTTATATATTGTAACATCACAGTATTTGCTTGTGAACTAAAGTTACATTCCCCATGGGATTTCTGGTCTACACTCTCTTTAAATTCTAGGTAATATCTAGTTCTAATTTATTTGAGACCAATTGAGTTTCCTTATTTACTAATTAAGTTTACATTTACTTACGAGTGTAGTTTTTCTTACTTAATTTTTTAAAAGCACTTTTAATGTGGATTCATTAATCATTCCTTTCATTTTAATTAATGATAAACTAGATTCCAGGAAACCTGTATGTAATTTTATTAAAATTTAATTATAAACAAGTTAAAATAATCACATTTAAGGATGTGCAATTTCTTCTAATACGGATGAAATTTCAACTGCTCTTTCCATAATCCAACATCTAATTCAGAGAATTGTAATTACATATTAAACCCTGGCTGTTGTTAACTGTTTCTTCTGCTCTCTCACCTTAGTAATATTACATAAAGATATAAGATGTGGGGGTTTAAAATGGCGTGTTACAAGACATGTAAAAAACACTTCTTTCTTCTAAAATCATATGGAAATTACAGAATCTTCCCAAAATAAAATAAATAAACCAATTAAAGACTTGGACATATTGAGGATTCCCTTGTAAAAATACATGTTTGAGGTATTTTCAGAGGAAACATAGTCAAGAGCAGACTGTCGGGAGAGGATAAACCAAATCTGAAATGTCCACAATGGAATAGAGCCAAAATGAAGAAATTTCAAAACAGTACGATTTCACATCTCCCCAGATGCATTGTCAGACCAAGACACGTGATCTGGGGAACTAGGAGAGGTTGTCTCATAGTAAATGCATGATTGCTGTGCTAGTTACCTCTTATCATTTTCTGTATCTAGACTAGTTGTTTCAGAATAAATTAGCCAGGATACCTCTCTAAAGATATGAAGGAAAGTAAGTTCTCAGAGAGGATATTGCAGCTGAGGAGGAGCTGAAAGGGACCCAGCACAAGTTCTGGTCATTGCCATCATAATGATGTTTTTCCTCCCTGTTCAACAGAAAAACTGGACCAGGCTCACATTTATAATTAAAACCATAGCTGGAAATCACAATTTAGCAATAAATCTGCACTGTTTACAAGAGAAAAAATATTTATTATGCCGAGTGATTAAAAAGGAGCCATTTATAGTGTTACTATTTATCAATGTTAACTAGTATTTTAAATTTAAACAGAAGATTCATAAACAACAAATATTTGATGGGAAAATAGAAGAGGAGGAAGAAGAAGAATACCAGACAGACAAATGAAAGAACTATCCATTAAGAAAAGTAATGCAGAAATAAATACAATTAGCTTAATAAGTAGATTTTGCACTATTTGAGAAGGCAATATTCAAGCAAAAAAAAAAAAATGAAATTTTGTTACCAGGAAGCTTGGGGATTTAAAATAAATATAAGTATAGCCTCAACAATATAGACCTAAGTGAGGAATAGAGAAAGGATATACTAAGAGAGAAATGGTTAAGACAAATTAATATAGCATTTCACTAATAAAAAACATGTGAAAATAACAAATAAACAAACCAAAACTTCTCTCAATAGATGGCAACTTCAAGGTCAACATTTTAAAATCTCTCTCTGCTGTGTTTGCATTGCTTTCTCCACCCTGTATGTAAAGCGTACCTTAGCATCCTGGTCATAGTTTGCATGTAATAGCATCCACCAAGAGTAGGATTATCTCTCATTTCAAGATATTTGACTTTTTCTCATCCACAAAGATCCTGTTTTAGGGCATGTTTTTGATAAGATAAAGCAACATTCACAAGTTTCAGAGATTAGGATCTGGATATTGTTTGGGCTGCTATTTTTCAGCTTAGCACCAATGCTATTAAAATATTAGTAGATACACAAAGAAATAATACTTTTTCCACAAGTATTGAAAAGTAATGCTAATATCTAATATTTGCTTTCAAAACATTTCTAAATAACATGGGAAGGAATTAGAGAGAAATTTCCTTCAATTGAATGAATATCCCCGTATCATACCACAGCCATCATTCTTCACACATTCACTGTGAGAAGATGGTTATGAATGAAGGAATGTTATAGATTGCTATGTAAATGATAGATGTTGCTAAGAATCTATTGATTCTAATAAATTTAAGAATGTCAAAATGTATGGTTCTTATGAAATTATGATAACAAATTGACAGAGTAAGAGGACAAATATTGAGAGTATATAAATAGTAAAAAATAAGTGATAATCTTTTATTTCTCAGAATTACTATTATGATGAACAAAACCCAGAGTTGCTGGAGCTGAATACTGGGAAAATTTATAAAATATTATTTTATTGGTCATATTTTAAAGTCTATAAGTTACCCTAAGTCTTGCCTGGAGATGAAGTTTCACTGGTTAGTAAATAGATCCCCAGGGATTGTGGCAATAGATACAATAGATAGATGATAGATAGATAGATGATAGATAGATAATAAATATATTTTTAAAGTAGAAAACTAGGCTTTATACTCTTTATTACTCTTACTGAACCAGCACCTGCTCCTCAGAGAAATAGTCTCACTCTCATTAGGTTGAGGCAGCTGCCATTCCGAAGAAAATAAGCAGAAAGAAAATACAGGTGTTTTTTTTTTTTTTTTCAGAGAATGTCCATCAGGAGCTCTGAGGCTTGAATACATTCAAAATACATCTATTCCCTTTAACTGGAATGGGGCAGACTGAATCAGTTCCCTTGTTCTGAAATGTGAAAGGGCACACATTTCATTTTATTCCTTCCTAGCTCCTCTATATTAAAAAATGACTCCATTTTTGACAGGCTGCCACTAAGGATGGCCTTGTTATGGTGCACGGTCATTCTGGTAAATGGCTTTGATTACTCTATCTCCTGGTGCTGTGAAAATCAGTTAAAAATAATATAAGAATAGTATCTTTTTAGTAAAAGAGAAAAAAGCCAGGAATTGTTCTCTCCAAAGAATGAAAATCACTTCCTGAGGAAGTGAGATAAAAAGCCCCAGCATTCTTATGACATAAAGTTTTTAACAGGCTACTAGTGATCTTGTTTTGTGATTTAAAGACTACCTTCGGTCCCTGTTTTTCTTAGTTTGACATTTCATGTAAATATGTAATTTATTTTTAGTTCTTTGAAATTTAGTCTGTTTTAAAAAATATTTACAAAAATAGGTCTTCACAAAAAGCTCTTTAAATATGATTGAGATGGACAGGACTCTGAGCTTCCTCAGTTTAGGACTGAGGTCCCTTTTATAAATGTATAGAAATGCCATGGTTCAGAAATGAACTGGTCTCTATGACTTAATAAAACTTTGTGTTTAATAAATATTTGTGAGTGAATAAATAGTAATTTGTATTTACTTTGGACTAAGCATTTATGACTCTTACATAAATAAAAATGAATAAAATATTCTATTTTGTCCTACAAGGGACCCAGTGATTATTAAACAATATATATGCTATAACACTGTCATTCCATTTCTGTTTCTCAATGAAGGAACTCTTTATGGTCAATTGACTCTCATTGGTTAACATAACTAAATCCTAAAATGGGTCACTCTATGGAAATGATTGCTGTTGAATTACTCAATTCATCAGATACCATTATTAGGAGCATTCATAAATATGTAAAATTGCATACTCTAAAAGCTTAACATGGAAAAAAAAGATGGGGTTGTTTCAGAAAGTATACCAGCACCAAAGTTTATGTGATGAAGGGAAATTCTTCTTGCAAGATTGTAATACTAGCATCACTTTGCACTATGAGGATTCACTTAACAAAGGCACCATGTTTAGTATTGTGTTTACTAACAAAATCCATATTAATATATTTCCTAAGGTTCTTAATAATGCTTTATTATGATCACACCTAAGCTATTAATTTTATTGCTTATGGTATTTGAATATGCATATTAACCAGTAGTTTTAAAGTCCTGTTAATTAACGTAAAATAGGCCCGATCTTTCAGATATGCAAAACAAACCCCAAAGCCCTAAAGTCACATCAGTGAACTTAATTCTTGCAGTGAGACTGAAGTTTACAAGAGTCCAAAAAAGGAAGCCTCAAGTTGGACCTAGTAAAGAGACAAATCTCACCATAAAGATATCTCCAAACAAAAATCCAAAACTTTTCAAATACCTGCATATACAAGAAGGGATAAGTATGGGGTGGAACAGAATAATCTTGTAAGGGACAGATTTTAAGACTGAAAACATTTCATTAAAAATTTCCTATAAATAAAGAAGATTCATTTTGAACTTGTTATAACAATTACATTTGTGCATAAAATATTGTCAACATTTTTTTCATAAAATAAATTATATGATTCTACATATGCTGCAAGGGGTATAGTAAACATATGAGATTTTTCAATAGTTATTAAGAATTTATTTTTGGCCCTAGTCGGTTTGGCTCAGTGGATAGAGCACTGGCTTGCAGTCTGAAGGGGCCCAGGTTCAATTCCAGTCAGTCAAGGGCACATGCCCTGGTTTCCGGTTTTGGGCTCAATCCTCAGTAGGGGGCGTGCACGAGGCAGCCAATCAACCATTCTCTCTCATTATTAATGTTTCTCTCTCCCTCTCCCTTACTCTCTGAAGTCAATTAAAATATATTTTTTAAAAATTCTTTTTGTTTTTTTCTTTCATATATACTTATTTCTTATTTCTTATAGTCTATAGTTTCAGTTATCTTGATTTTTTTCCTTGAAACATTAAGTTGAAAATAAATGTGTATTTCAAGTAAAATATTCATATAAACAGACTAGAAACTTTTGTTAGAGGAGAAAGGAATGAATTGTAAAGAAAAGTACTGCCGAAACCGGTTTGATTCAGTGGATAGAGCAAAGGCCTGCTGACTTAAATTCAGGTCCCAGGTTCAATTCCGTTCAAGGGCATGTACCTTCCCAGTAGGGGGCATGCAAGAAGCAGCTGATCAATGTCTCTCATTGATGTTTCTAACTCTATCCTTCTCCTTTCTTTTTGTAAAAAGTCAATAAAATATATATAAAAAAGAAAAGTACTAAGATAAGGAAGAACAATATGTACATTATATTTTCTCTTTGCTTTAATTGTGAGTTTTGCATTCAATAAATAACTTGCCCAATGGATTGTCTTTATATTCAAAATATTACCGTGATTATAAGATAAAGCATTTATGATAATGTCATTAGAAAATATTTGTGTATCTGAGACTTCTCCACAGAATGTTAGAATATATGAAAAACTCATCATGGTACATTTATTTTGGAAGAAATTACATACACACACACACACACACACACACACACAGCAAAAAAGTAACTTCTTAAAAACAAAACAAAGAAAGACAAAAACATTTTTTATCCCCAAAGTAACATCTGGTAACAAAATTATTGAACAAAATGAAAAGTACAAGGGAATGTTATAACATTAGAAATAGTCAGTGTTAAACTTTTTTATCTTTTAAATAAATGTATTCATAAAGTTCTTATTACACTTTTTATAAACAGCTATATAAATGTTATTGTTTTTGCTATTCTATATTTTATTTAAACAATAAACATTGTTTCCATTATTTTATGTCTAAATGTTCAAGGATGAAGAATATATCACCTACTTACTAGATAATACAATGTTTTGTTATTCACTAATATTCATTAAAGAAGTTTTTAAAGTAGGTTTTTTGTAAATTATTCAAGTGGAAAACTAATTGGACAAGTATACTTCTTGAAATAGATTATTTTTAATAAAAACAAACTCGTTATAGCAACTTAGTAATAGTTATACAATGTAATATTTTGGTTGAACACTATTTGAAAAAATTAAATTTTTAAATTTAAAATATTAAATTTTTAAATTTAAAAAATTAAATTTATAAAATTATTTGTAAATGCAGTGGAAATTAATATGCTTTCTTAAAGTTAAAACTAGGAAATAGAGCAAGAGCATATGCTTATGTAAACATACTCAATTAAGACTATTTACAAAATAATTGAATCTGAATTGTAGTAATACATTATGCAACCAATTACATCTCTATACAAAATGTTATCAAGATATGTTAATTGTGCCAAAACCATTAGTTTTATAATTAAGAAACAGAAAAAACACACAAAATACATATGAGGGAGAAGGAGTTTACACAAAGCTCAAGAATAAAAACACACACATACACACACACACGAGTTATTTAAGATCTGGATGAGGATGAAAAAAGTCAAGCAGAATGTAATCCTAGCTACAACAGAGGTGATAATTATAAGACTTAAGATAGAGAGGCAGTAATTTATGTGATGGGTTTTAGGAAGGCTTAAGAATGAAGGTGGGAACATCTGAAGTGAAACTGGAGAGGATACTATTAGAGGCAGATATTTGGATAAAGTAGGTTAACCAGCTGTAAAATGCTGATTACTCAAGGAAAAAAATACATATATGCAGAAAGCATGTTGGGGACGTGAAAAAAATTGGGTTAAGAACTTTTATATTGTGGATTCACATTGTTATAAATGCTTCTAGAATATTGAATGTGAAATGACAAATGTTTTCACTGGATAGAAACAGACTAATTATAATTTTTAATACAGTGGACTTTAATGTGGGTCTGGCCACATTCTAAGTATGTCTTATGCATTAATTTCTTTACTCCTAATACAGATAGGAAAATAGAATCTTCATTTTATATGTGAGGAACAAAGACCCAGAGAGAGTAATTAATTTGCTCAAGGAAACACAGCCAGTAACAGACAGTACTATTAATTTGACTAAATAGCAAGGTCTTGAGTTCATATTCTTAATAATTCCACTATGCTTTTGCTCCAATTTTTAAGTGTAAGGTCCCAGAAAAAAATATAACAACACTCTAAACTCTCACCATTTTTTTCACATGAATAAGAATTCAAGCTATGTCATTTTGTATAATTTTTTCCAAGAAAATCAAGCTTACTAGAAATCTTATAAATATTCTTAAATATTTATGCCCAGAATTATATCTTGTTATGTTTTGTCTGAAAAATGTAATATGAGTAGATAATGATAAATTTTTTTTCTGGAGAATAGGGAACACGTATATAAGTATGATTTTTTTTTAAATTCATCATTTTTTCTCCAATTAAGTGGGAAATATTAATCCATAAAGGCTATAGTTGCTTTAGAATTTAGTAAAATAAAGTGGAACCTATGAGTAAGTATAAGCAATCTGAAATATATATTTGTATAACAATAGAGGCATAATATGTGGATTAGACCAGACATCCTTCTGGATGACCTTCCAGACAAAGCCCAGGCTGCAAGGGAAGCCCCAGTCCTGAGTGCCAGAGGAAAGCAGTGCCAGCAGTAGGGGGAAGGAAGGCCTACTCTTGCATAAATTTCCTGCATTGGCCACTAGTGTGCAGCCGCTTGCCTCAGCCCTCACAGCCCTGGCTTTGTCCGAAGGTCATCTGAAAGGTGTTTGGCTGCCTGGTCTAATTAGCATATTATGCTTTTATTATTATAGATTATACATGCCATATACTAAAGAATATATGAATTTGATTCAAATAATTTGATTTTTTTTATCTTGGGTTGAAATATTTTTGTTAATTTATATTCAAATCTACTTTAGAAAAATATATCATTTAATGAAAAAGTGCTTTAGTCTACTATGCAATCAACTTCAAAAAACTTGGAAAAATGTGCCATCACATATTTGAGAAAAAAAAAATGTTACCCTAGAGTTCTTCGAAATGAATCACAATAAATGTTCGGATTCTGAGTCAGTCTTTGAAATCACCGATGTTAACAATCTTTTGAGATCTAGAGACTGAATATTTATTCGTCAGCTTCCCAATTTGTTCTAAAGTTTTTTAACTTTTGGGAAATCTTTATCTTTCAAACCTCTTCTCTTTCTCACATTAAACTCTAGCTGTCACTGCCACAGCTTGTATATTCCTAAGAGATGATGCAAAGATTCTAATATGTCTCCTAATTAGATAGAAGGGAACATCAGAGATAGTCTTTCTCTACGTCTCTCAGCCCTCCAGATCCTCCCCGCACCCTACCAGACTCAAGTGTGTGCTTAAATGCAGAGTTTATACTCTGTAAAATGTGGATTGATGTAGTATTTTCAACACAGTTTATCCTATCTATTCCTAAAGTTTTTGACTTTTATAAAAAGAACTAGAGGCCTGGTGTATGACAATTCATGCACTGGAGGGGGTTCCTCAGTCCAGCCTGCCCCTTCTCAAAGTCTGGGAGCCCTCAGGGGCAGTTGGTGACCCAGTGATCAGGGGAAAGTGACACCCCATCACACCTCTGCTGCTGCCACTGCCAGTAGTGCAAGCCTTGGGCTGACCCTGGGCAACTGAGGGGCTGAGGGGACTGGGTGCCACAATCTTGTGGCTGTGGGCACTGCCATATTTGAGGGTGTGGCAATCAATTGAAATACCCCCTCCTTATTGGCTGTGGATGCAACCATCTTTGTGATGGTGTGAGGGTCAATTAGCATATTCCCTCCCCTCTGTTAGATAGGATTTTAGAATCAGTTTACTGATTTGTATGAAAAAAAAAAAACTTCATACAATTTGAATTTCATAATAATGTCTCAATCAATGGTCTTTGTATATTTCTCCATTTATAGTTTCCTCTAAGTTATGTTTTACAATTTCTAGTCCTCAGCAACTTACATATATTTAATCAAATTTATCACAAAGTATTCATGTGTGCTGATGTTACTGTAAATAGTATTTAAAAATTTTCAATTTCCAATTTTTCCTTGCTGTATATATAAATAAAATTGACTTTTATATATTGGATCATCCCCCTTGACTTCTGTAGCAGTTTAATACCTTAACTTCCTTTTTTTTAAAATATATTTTTATAGATTTGAGAGAGGAAGGGAGAAGGAGGGAAAAATATAAAGATCAATGATGAAAGAGGATCATTCACTGCCTGTCCCACACTGGGGATCGAGCCTGAAACCCAGGCATGTGTCTTGACCAGGAATCAGACCGTGACCTCCTGGTTCATAGGTGGACAGTTAACCACTGAGCCATGCCAGCTGTGCTTAACTTCCTTTTTTTTAGAACCCCAAAAGATACACTTTGAGCCCTTTAATTTTTGAATTGGTAACTATTCATATAAAACTGATAATTATAAGTAATAAATCTGGGGAAGTTACAAAGAACCTAGAATCTAAAATAAATTGAAACAGTGACCCCATGTTTATAGCACTGCTATATAAACTTCAATGTAATATAAGGTGGCCTTGAAGTGGGGTAAGAAATTTCTACTATTTCATTTATTTCTCATTATACTATTTTTTTCTTCCAGCTCATTCAAACATTAGGATAAATTGAGTCCGATATTAATAAACATGGTGTAAAAAACTAGTTCTATATCCTAGAAACCAAAATTCTCACACACACACACATGTTCCTTTTCTGGATGTGAAAAATGATTAATTGTCCCATAAATACTCCTACAGTTTCTGTATGTAACTGCACCGAACAACCTTGTATTTTTTCTGCTTCTGGTTTTACCCAATCTTATGGGGACTTTTGAAATATAATTTATGTGCAGCCACACTTTATTGCATTTTCACTGTTATAAGATATAAAGGCCAATATCATTTTAAAGGTTATAACTGACAGGTTATTTGCAATATTTTTATAGCCCTACAAGGAGAAAAATTAATTTGTTGCATCTGTTCACACCGGAGAAATTATCTTTGAAAACCAAGTATAAAAGCCTTTCTTATAGTAAGGGCTCATAATTCTGCTTTTAGGGGCACTGCCTAGAGTCTCAATAATATTGTGAGAGTTAGAATGTAAGTTAATTATAAACCGATGGCATAAATTCTGTGCCTCATATATTCACAGAACCTTAAAGTACTTAAATCATCTACTCTGCCCTCGATTTTGTCTTGTCTACCTGTCTTATGAACTTTGTGTCTGAACCTTGGTTTCCTAGAGACCAGAACATGAGAAAAATCTTATGTGCTTAATCTTTATTGAAAGGGAGGAAGTGAAATGAAATCAAGAACGTGAGAAAGAAAGGATAGGGAATAAAATGTGGTGGTTATCAAACTGAACATAGTTTCCAAGAAGAGGTTTGGGGAAGTGAGTTTATTAAAGGGAAACATGTTTATATGCAAACCTATCCCCACGCAGTAAAGGGGACTTTTTTTTTTTTGGCAACGGGTAAGCAAAAATCTGTTCTGTGAGCATTCAATTTAATGTATCAGAATCTATATTTGAAAAGATAGTTGAAACGATTCAAAATCTGCATATTTTTTTTATACATGCTATCTACCCTCACCCCCACCTCTGGCACTCAAAGTGACAGTTAAGAATAGGAGCAGGAAATAAGTGCTTGGAATGCAATTAAACGCTGCCTAAATGGATCCTTTTAAAGGATCACCGTTTTAATGGTTACTTAACCTACATCTGACTCCCTTTCTCCTGCAGAAAAGTAGGGATGATATTTATCCTTCATCAAACTTTTTAATATGTCACTCCATTAATCCCCTCTCCCTCTGTGTGACCCTGGGAGAGAGATGCTCCAGTTAAAACGCAGGGGCTACCGGGCTGGCACTCAATGGCAGACAGGAAACCTGATAGACCCACACAGGCTTGAGCTATTGCCTTTCAAAGCTTCACCGGAGTTGCCATCTTTCACCACCGGTAGCTATGAGATAAGTTGGACTTTTGCCTCACTAAGTTACTTAAAAATATAATAAGTTAGTCTAGAAGAACACACCAAAGCGATCAATATCGTATAAGATCGCCGGGCCGTGTTATGGATCTTGAATGGTAATAGTGTTAAAAGCACCGGCTTTCATGAAGAACTTAGAAAGGGGCCTCTTCATAACCTTATTGGGATGTGAGTAATTTTAAATGGCTTTCCCTTTGTCCTTGGAATTCCTGAAATGCATGCGACAGAGGCTTGTCCGGTGGTAACAGAGGATGAGATGAAGGAAATTAATTAAAGCTTCCCTGTCGCTTTTTCCCCTCTGAGCTGCTCAGTATGCTGAAGAGGTGTGACAGGGCACAACCCTTCCTCTAACTCTCAGCATAAAATGACTCAATTGGCTTTAAACACACATCCCTTTTCTTTTCTTTCTTTTTTCTTTTTTTTTTTTTTTTTTAATCAGACCATAATTTTTCTACGCGTCTCTCTAACCTAACCCCTTCCAGCCGCTGCCACCTCTGTGATTTGTGTAATTGCTTTTTGGCTTCCGATAACAGGACAGCGCTAAGTGTGCCCACGACTTTCAGAGTCCACCGGCTCACTCTTCTGAGGCCTGTCTTCATCGGAGATGACACATTTAAAGAGGTTAGGGACATTGGTTTAACTAATCCTCTGGACAAATATCTAAAATGATTGCCTACCACTGAAACCAGAGCTGGCGGGTGTATTTGTGAGAGCAGATGGCACAGGGATCTATGAGCCTTTTAAACACTGTCCATGCCATACTTTAATAATTATAACAATAAACAATATTTGGTTGTACATTTTACTTAAAAAATAACTTTCTAAGTCCTTGCTCATTGTACTTTTTTCTGTGTTTTTAAACATTCTTATCAATGCATTAATTCTTACATACTCAAAGCAATTAGCTATCATAAACGTAAAGTAACATTCACAAAGAATAATTTACTTTCTTATAGATGTAAAGAAAGAACAGTTGACTGTGGCATAGGCATGTGAAAAGTAAGTTAAGATAGAATTTATCTTTTTAAGTTATATCAAATTTGGTATTTTCAGGTAAACAGATATAAATTTCAGAGTTCCTAACCTCAGTCAAATAAAACTCTCAAGCTTTACAATCTTATGATGCTGCCATTTTGATATCAGGGATGAGACATAAAGCTTTCCGTCCAAAACTAGGGTTTTAGCCTGTGGAATACTTTCTCTTTTTCATTAAAGTACTTTTTTTTTTTTTGAAATATGGTTTTGATGAGGAAAACCAACTTGAAAAGAAGAAACATGACTTCTGTTTAAAATAATTCTTTAGAAAATCAGAAATAGATGACCAGTAGCATGGTTAAATTAACAATGCTCTGTGATCAAAACAGAAATTGGAACTTGTTCACAAAGACAAATTTAACTGTACTTAAACTACTGATATTCTAATTAAAACATACATGTGTGTGAGTGCATGCACACGTATGTGCAGTCTCACACAAACACTGTTTATCCTAGTTAATATACTATACTGATTGAATTATAGTAATAATTCCATGAGAGAGCCAGTGTTATTTTCTTCATTAAATTGGATGGCATTTTCTGAAATTAAAAAAAAAAATAAAGCTGATCAGATTAGCACATTTTATCTAATTCCTAACTAACACTGGTACATTAATATAAAAATTCAGCTTATATGGTTAACTTTGATTACCTATTACTTTAATCACTGTAATATTGACAATTTCATTGTTAGGCAAGTCAAATTTTGAACCAATCCTGCTAATAAATTTGATGTCTGAGATTAAACACAAAATACAGAATGCAAATTTGACCAAGTTGAAATGTGTTTTTCAGTATTATGACAATTAAGATGAGATGACAGCTATAGTTTTAAAATAAAATTCTAATGTAATATTTGAGATTTAGAAATATTTTAACACATTTATGCAATATTTTACTCAAATCATTAGTGAGAAGCATAGTAATTTAACTGTCTTAAAACATGCATAATGTTTTATTATCAAAAGAATTGGAAATATTTCAATTCTCACATATATTTAAATTCTCTATCTTGCTATATGTATAGTAATGCAAGTTGTATTTTACCAACTAAAAATCTGAATGCAAAATTTCAAGATTTCTTGTAGAAAACATGATCTCAGTTATTTTTTGGAGTTTCTGAGGTATAGGTAAATAGCATAATTACATTATACTTTTTTGCTTGTGCATTAAAGAAAAAGTTTAGGCAAGTTATTAAAATGTAAATTTGTGTTCACCACATAGATTCCGATTCATTTAGTCCCTGGGAGGTCATAGGAATTCACATTTGAAATAGGCACTCTTACTGGTTCTGATGAAAGTATTTTTAAAACTATATTTTATCTAAAGTGTCATGCTGATACACCAGGTTTGCAGGTTCTATTCCTAGTCAGGCACATATAAGAATCAACCAATGAATGCATAATTGGATGCAACAACAAATCAAGGTTTCTCTCTTTCTCTTTCTTCACTCTTTCCAAAAGGAAAGAAAATGTACCTAAATCACAAAATAAAAATTTTGTCATTTAAATGACTAGAAGTTCTGTCCTTGAGCTATGCTTTTAATAGACTGAACCTCAAGATAATAGCAGTTAATAAAGAGCACTTTATGATATTTAAGTACATCATTTATAGTAAAATTTAGATAATAGGTTGGCAACAGATAGGAATCTCCAAATGCAGAAATATTTCCATAATGCCGGCCTAGATTTAGGTGAGAATTCTAGTAAGACATGGTTCCCAGAAGTTACTGTGATATTAGTTTATGAGTCCTTTACAGTGGGATTTCTCAATATTTAGTTTTAAAAATGCTTTCACCAGAACCAGTAAGAGTGCCTCTTTCAAATGTGAATTCCTATGATCTACCAGAGACTAACTGAATCGCAATCTATGTGGTGAACACAAATTTACATTTTAATAACTTGGTCAAGTGATTCTTGAACACATCAAGTTGAATCCTCTGCAACTGGACATTCCTGTCCTTAAGATGCAAGGTGAGCCCATAGCCTCCCACAGATCCGTTGGATATCACACTGTTCTGTTGGGTAAATTCCACGGCGTCCTCAGTTACATTCTTTATTTCAGGTCCTGCTTTATTTGCTTATTTAATTGTGTCTTCTTGCATTGTTTATATTTTTTTCAACTCTGTCCTTGTTGCTATGCACACAGTCATTGTGACTGGAAAACCTGAATGCCACCAGATACTGTAATTGCTACAAGTTTCCCAAATGTCTGGCACAGAAATCTTGCACACCTGCCAGTCACTCCATTCACTACAATCTAAATGGTTACTGAGTATTTTGCTACCATGGTTACCGAACTGTGTAAAATCACTATATTCTACCAGTCGTGTGGATCTTCTTGTTATTGAGTTAAACCAACACTTCATAAGAATCATCATTACTTTCATATTCAAATGAGAGAAGTCACAGTTAGACTGCCCCAGCCTTAGGCTCGAAAGACCCAAATGGGTAGGACTGAGTTTTGAGCAATGGGCTGGGGTTAGAGGAGAGGATCACAGGAACAAAAGTACCAGTCAGCACCAAGGTCAGCCATGGAATCAAAAGAAATGGCATGTTTAGGTGAAACCCCCTTCCTGTGCTGGACTAAGAAAAATAACTTTATAGTTCTCTTTCTCTAAGCTGCCTCAGTCTCTGGAATTAAGAGCCTTAATCACTATCCCACATTATTATCATTTTTTTTTTAAATTAAAAACCTGTAAAATGATTAGAATATACTTGGGAATTTTAACCCCAGCAGGATACATTTGAGAACAGTCCCAATGGTTAGTTCCCAAGAACACAATTCAGTTCAAATGTATGGGAATGGAAAAGAAATGATTCGGGGCCAAAAATATTCACACACTAGGATTTACAAAATGTTACTGTCTTTGATTTAAAAGATAGATTCTGAGTTCCATCTCTTGAAATGCACTAAAATGAAATTCAGAAAAAGTTGAATAACTCAAATTATTCTAGAAACCCTTTAAAACTTTGTGGGAGGAAAAAAAATACAAAGCATAAATGTATTGTGGGAGGATGGGAACTCTGGGGAAGATGTCTCATATGATTGATTAAATAAATAAATACTATAAACGAGGAATGATGTTAAGTATGTTTCCTTGGTTTTATAAACAGAATCTCTTGCTGCCCCTGAGAGTCTGCTGTCAAGATTTAATTTGATAGTTAATTAATTTCCTCTCTATTGATTTTTGTTTTTCTTGGCACCAGTTCCTTTTCTAGACAGGTCAATAGACAACTGCAAATTATTTTGTTCACTGATAATGATCATAATGCTAGTAATAACCAGGACACTGATAGTACCTAGCCACCTTTATGAATTCTGCTAGAATTACCTATACTTTGCAAGCTGTTATTTGGCATATAAAAGGATCTTTGTGTTTATTATAAGTAAAATAAATTAAATACACTACTCAGTAATATTAGTTGCTATTTTTAAAATCTATTCCGCTTTGCTTGCTTTAAATACTTTATTTTGTTGGAGTCTGATATCGGTTTTATTAGTCTTATATGTAATGGTGTTACCAGCTTGTGGCCGAATGATGCCCATTCTAGTATTCAGACATGTTTGACACATCTATGTTGGGGTGAGGAAGTTTCTTTCAGGCTGTGAAGGTCCTCTTAGCAGGGATTGAAGGATGGGGACTTACTCTGAATAAAGAGGAAGTGGAGACTAGAAAGGTTAATTGGCTAGCCGAGAGAGAAGATTAGTCTGAAAACAGAAACTGTCATTCCCAATCTTCTCGAGCCCAGACTACAAGAACATCTGAATGTTTGGCACAAAGTAATGGAAATGAAGAAACACATCTGATTCTTAATGTGAACGCACCAGTGACATTGAAACATAAGATACACCATTAGTGATGATGTAAGTATTATTTGTGAGAAGGGCTGCTTATATAGGTTTTAATGACAATTTTGGTGAAAAAATAATTTTTTTTTATGTTGGTAATGGAGGTTTAAAACTCATTAGATGTGGAATGAACCACTCTACCTATATGTACATATGAAGAAACTCTACCTTTCCTTAAAACACTTGCATTATATCACTTTAGAAGTAAAGGATGGTTTGCTTTCTGTCGGAGACCAAATATTGTTCTCACTAGGTGGATGTAAAAGGAAGGCCAGAAGGCTGGCAAACCTTAATTGCTCTGAAAGGTCAGAGCTGATTACTCATTGTTTAGTTGAAACTATCTGTTTGTATCATGTTAATTTCTGTTATTTCCTGCCTAAAGGCTAGGGGTGTGTCCCAAAGCCTTAATAAAAGGGAGAAAAAGGCCAGAGCAAATGGCAGTCCTTCCCACTAGAGGAAGGTTCCCACCTGGCCCCCCAATATCGCCAAATTAATATTTTCTAGTCTCTCATTTCGTTTGCGTGCGGCCTCCTTCAGAACCCGAACCCTGACCCGGGAACCCTGAACCATGCGGGAAGTGGAAAGAGGTTCCCACAGCTTTCCTATTAGATCTTCTTTGATAATATAAATTTTTATCAGAAGTTCTTCTTAAGTGGCTCCTATTTTAAAGTGATAAGATCCAGGTATTACAACTGGAAATCTTCAAAATGTGAGGGAAATGTGTTACTTTAAATAGTTTCGTACATGAGAGGAAGGTATTAGAACTACATCAAGCTACTGGTTAATTTGTACAAAGAATAGATCCCGTAGGAATAGAAAAATATTAGTTGAGCAAGAAATTCAAGTTTCTGCAAGGTTTTCTCCCTTGGGACATGTATACACAGTCTATATGACATTTTTTTTTAAATAATTGATATCACAATTTTTCTGTATTTAAAAAGTTGTGGAGTTCATATTAAATCATTTATTTAAAAGCCCTTACTTAGATTTACTTAGATTTCTTACACATCTTGAAGTAGTTCTATTTCTTTTTAAGTTGCTGTATGACCTCTCTACCCTGTATTAATAAAACACACAAAAATAGCTCATTATACCCTTGGGCTTTTAAATTTTTTAAATATCTAAAATTAATACTCAGATAATTATTTAGCCCATTAAAATAAATTTCTTATTCTATGAGACTCATTTTAGGAGTTATTAGCTATTACCTTATAGTTTCACTCTTTTTCCTCATTATTTCTACTTCACTTTCTCTCCTCTTTTAAAATACCTTCATAATTCTGTCATCCTTTTGCTCACAGGAAAAAAAAAATGTGGCATTTTTAAATATCAAGTAATGTGTGTTATAGCTTTGCTAAACATCTCATCACCAGTTTGTTGCAAGAGATTTATAAATCACATTTTCATTAAAATCAACACCATATGTTGCGCTAAATCCTATGCAGCTGCTGCTACAGCAGTTTAAAAATGTGTAAACTGGAAGGCTTTCAGTACGGTGTATAATACACAGGACTGTAACTTCTTTCAAATGTTGTGATTTTTAATATTAAGATTAAAATCTAAGAAAGCATGGCAAAATAAAATAACTAAGAAGTGTTACCATTTATTTTATACAAAAGACAGTTCTCTTTGAATCAAAAGCTAAATGAGTATCTATAACTGAAATTAAAATACCCAAGTACTCCTGAAATTGCAATAGAAAAGCAGATTCAAAGAGGAATGTTGTGTATTAATGCAACTCCTCTAGTAATCTTAACTTTATTGCAATGCACTGTTTGCCTAAATATCAATCTACTTGGCATTTTTATTACAATTCTGCAAATGGAAAGAGAGTAAATGAACCATTTACTGCCTTTATTTTCTAAGTATAATCATGTTTTTGTTTTCCATTCAATGGTAGTCAACATTTTCCCCTCCAACATAAAATATTCTAGAGTGTTAATGATCAGTTATGCTAAAAGCTTGATATTGTACCCCATGCTCATTTATATTACAGTGTACAGAATGCCAGTCTCAGTTATTTATAAACTTTAGTTGAGAGGTGAGAAAATAATACCCTATTATAAAACCTTACATATTTTAAATAATGTTCATAGACCAGCTATATATGAGACATAAACACTACACTACACATACATCTAAAATTTATTGGATCTAAAATTACAACAGTGAATAAGGGAAATCTCTTTTAAAAAACACCATAAAGCTAGAACTAGTAATTTTCTTTTAAATTGTGAAACTTCCCCTAGAAATTACATGCTTCTCTTCCATTCAAAAGAAACACCTTCCATTGGTGATAGTTAATTTTTTTGTATTAGTATAGGCAACTTGAATTGTTTCTGCATGTATCATGATAAAAACAAAATGAATTCAAGAATTAGTGTGAAAAATGTATTTTATTGTCATAGAAATAAGGCAGGTGTCTATTTTCCTTCTAGTACAAGGACATTATAAGAACAACCTACAGACCAATACTCCTAATGAATATAGACAAAGCATCTTCAAAATATACTAGCAAATTTAATCAAATGACATATCACAATAATTATATATGACCAACTGGTCTTCAGCCAAAGAATGCATTAACAATTTAATGTATGAAAACTATCAATGTAACACGCTCTAATAATAGACTAAATGACACACAGCTCATGATCATTTCGATAGACACTTAAAAAGCATTTGACAAAATTCAACACCTTTTATGATAAAAGCACTTAAAAAGCTAGGAATAGAAGTGAAATTCATCAACTTTTTAAAGGAAACTTATGAAAAACAGCTCTATCAATATTAAAAATGAAAGACCCAAATGCTTATACCCTAAGTTAAGAATAATGTACATTTAAGATAGACTACAAATAATGTAATTCTGCAGAAAGAAATATACTAAATGCAAGACTTATGGGATTAAAAATTACAAAACATTTTTGAAATAAAGAGGTATGAAAAAATTATAAACATTATAAACATTTCTATTAAGATTATAGAAAAAAAGAAAGTTAAATTAAACCTATAGAAAGTAGAAGAAATAAATGATAAAGGTAAAAGTTGAAATTAAAATAATTAAGTAATGTTATCTATAACAAAAATTAGATGAAAAATTAAAATAATACAGTAAGATAAAAATTGGTGAATTCAAAAAGTCTTATTAAATTGATTTCTATAATAGGTGACTCATAGACCTCACAACATCTTTGTGTTCACCTTTTTTACCTAATTAAGATAGCCCCACGTGGATAATCTCCCTTTCTAGGAATGCATAGTTTGTTAGTCACCTAATCACAACAGTGATATTCCATCATATTCACAGATTGCGCCCAAGCTCAGGGGAGGGAGAGTACGTAAATTAGCTATACCAAAGGCAGGAGTCTTGGGGGAAAGTCTTGGAATCTTCCCTACCTCAAGATCCAAATACGGCATTAATTATCCTGAATATTTTTTTTTAATTTTTATTGATTTCAAAGAGGAAGAGAGAGAGAGAGAGAGAGAGAGGCATCATTGGTGATAGAGAATCATTGATCAGCTGCCTCCTGCAAATCCCACATTGGGGATGGAGCCTGTAACCTAGGCATATGCCCTGAAGGAGAATGAAAGCATGACTTTCTGGTCCATAGGTCTCCACTTAACCCCTGAGCCACACCAGCTGGGTCTGACTAGTTTTTGTAATTATTTTGTGCGCTGCTTCCATGGTACACATTCATAATTTTAAAAAGTTATTAAACAGTGTGTTACTGCTTTGGGAAAATAGTTTATTTAATATCATAGTCTAGATTGAAGGTTCCTTTATTCTTACTTCTAGTAGCAACTCCCAGAGGGAATCACTATCCTATTTTCTGACAATATAGATGTGGAATATCGCTTTTGCTTATTTCCCTATGTTGACTGACAACTTTCTGCTGATATAATACCATTTTATTTAATCTTTATTATTGAAAGTATTACATATGTCTCCTTTCTCCTCCCCATTGTCTTTTTTAAAAAAATATATACATTTATTGATTTTTTACAGAGAGGCAGGGTGAGAGATAGAAAGTCAGAAACATCGACGAGAGAGAGACATCGATCAGCCGCCTCCTGCACACCCCACTGTGGAGATGTGCCCGCAAGCCAGGCACATGCCCCCAACCGGAATTGAACCTGGGACCTTTCAGTCCGCAAGCCGACGCTCTATCCACTGAGCCAAACCGGTCTCGGCCCCATTGTCTTAATACCATTTAAATATTTACAAATTTGATAAGCTTATCTTGTAAAAACATTATTTGTTCTTGAGTTTTCAGCTACTTATTGCTCAAAAAGATTCAACCTTTATTTCATATTTTCAGAGAGTCTGTATTACTAAATGTAGTGGCTGCTAATATGTTCATTTGACTTCTGTTAATCTGTTTTCAATAATACACAAGAGAAAAAAAGGCAGACGAAATTAAGTAAAAAAAAAGATAGTACATTTGAAAACTTTAAGACTAGCAAGAAGTTGCAAAATATGGAAAATAAGAAGATAAAATAATTGATACTTCCTGAAAAATTCAGTTGTTATTGAGAGATATTTATGGCATAGTATTTTATGCATTGATTAATTTAATCCATGAGTGCAATGAATAATTATTCTATTTTCTTAAATACCCTGGTGATACATGGTTTTTGTCATAACCAAACATTCTAGTATGTCTAAATCTAAGCTTCAAAAATTATGCCATTTCTATTAAAAAATGTCCTTTCATTTTGTTGATGGTTATTTAAAAGGCATTGATATGCATTAATATGAAACATAAAATTGCACATTAATAAGAAAAACAAAGGGAACATATGTAATATTTTCAACAATAAATATAAATTAAAAAATAAATTTATATATGAAAATACTCAAATTTATTGTAATACATGAAATTATATATTTTCTATGATGCTCTGCCAAGATTTATAATTTATAAATTTTTATATATATTATTTTTATTATTTTTTTTTCTTTTTGAGAAGCAAAAAGAATCCCAGGTTGTAAATATGAGGCTTATTACCTCAAAGGTGATAGGTGAAGGCACTAAGGAAGATGAGAGATTTGGGAGAAGCACTCAGTGAAAAGAGTGGACTCCTGAGCTGAGCCTATTCTTTGGATAATATTCTCAGGAAAAAAGTCACAATCGACTTAATAAAAACTTGCTTACCAGTGAGAAACTTGTGCTCCAAGAGTCTGCACTAAAGAAAATGGATGCTTTGAACACTTTTAGTACTTGCCCACCATCTGTTATTAATTGCACTGACTGAGTGAGTGACGATTGGTGCGGCTGCTATAAAGTGCACTAAATCTCAGGAATAAAAATATATGGAATTCATTGAATCAAAAGAAAAGTTGGCAATGAAATGAAATACATAGACAGGCATTCATTTTAGACTGCACTTTAACTTTTTGGGTTGAAAATGTTTTTCATACTTGCAGCAAGATTCATTCAACTATATTTACTAGAGAACAAAATTGGTGAGATGTAATTCAGAATTTGCAGAGTATGGAAACTTTCTATTTGCTAACTTTCTAGAACTGGTTGATTAAAACTATTTGTCAGAATATAGAAATGAAAATAATTTTATTTTATTTCTGTTCTTATTTAGCATATAGTATCGATGCCTTGTTTTTTTAAGGTGTTTTTTTAATTATTATTTTTTTCTTTTTTCTATTGCCCATCCCCAGCCTTCCCCACCCCCGAGTACATGCCCTCACCTGTCTCCCCCCCCCTGCACAATGCCCTGTATCCATCAGCTATGCTTACATACATGCATACAAATCCTTCAGTTAATCTCTTACAGCCCCCACCTCCAACCTTCCCTGCCTTCCCATTGTAGCATGACAGTCTGTTCATCGCTTCTTTGCCTCTGTATCTGTTCCCCTCACCCCCGCCACCCCCGATTCTTGTTTTTAAAAACATCTTGCCTTTGTAGGCTAGGAATAAACTTATAAGAGCAAAAAAATGTTATAGTCCCAATTTCAGTGTTCAATAGTTTCAAGTCCCAGTTTCAATATCAAACAGTTTCTTATGTGTACACGTCATCAGTGGTATCTGGATGGTGGACAAATGGTGGCAATGCCAGTCTGAACCTCTCTTAAGTGAAAACTTTTGAGGACTTACTAATTATTATAAAGTACTTAAGAGCCAACAACTATTAAAAACATAATCATGGCTAATTCAAGTTAGATAATCTATTAATAGACTTTGCTTTATAGGTTAAATCTTATACAAGCTAAACAAGTAAAATAAAATTGATTAACTTGTTATTTCTGAAAATATACATCAGTAACTTATCTTAATGCAAAAATTAGTATTGTGTTACTTATGTAGATTTTGAAAACATTTTCATAAGTGCACATGAAAATTCACTCTGCCACTACTTCAAATAGGCAACTAGGAAAAGGGTGAAGAATCATTTACATAATGGACAAATGTAAATTCATCCTAGTTATAGAGAGAAGCTCCCTGCTGACTTGATTATATTATGCTTTCCTGCTGCTACATGAACTCACACAAAAGTGAAAAAAAATTAACATTGTGCAATTATGAGTTTGAAGCAAAGAAACAGCAGCGCGATGTTCCATTGATTTCTTCACCCCTAAAGTCCCAGCTCATGAATTATCCCTGCTACAGATATTTGATACATAAAATCATCTGCTTGAAAGATAAACTATATGGAATGGCATATATGAGAATCCAGTTTTAACTGCTAACTTTAAAGAATTTCAGATAAAGGAAATTAAATTTTATTGTGGTTGCTCATGATTGTTTGTTCAATGAGTTGTCACAGAATCCAATTTCCACATTATCCATTTTCTGTGTAGCAAATTGATTCTTTCCACATTATCCATTTTCTGTGTAACAAATTGACTCTTTTGCTTCATTTATGGTGAAGTGATATTTCTACAGTCTTCTTAACTTATTATGAAAAGTATTTCCTAAATCACCAGTCTTAGGGAGGATGGAACTTAACCTGTTTACATAAATAGGACTTGTTCAGTTTTAATTAGTGCCTTTGCAAGGAGTTGACAGTGTGAGAAATACATTTAGTAATATTTATTTTATGACACTATTGTGTCTCATATGAATGAAATGGAAAATAATATTAATAAAAGTTAGGAAATAAAAATAAGCACAAATACAATAGTCACCACCCAAAGAAACTTGGTGTTCTAGAGCTTTGTCAACTAATACATAAAACAAATGCTAACTCTCCCCCACCCCATTCTGTGAATAGAAAATATACCAGTGTGGTGGTTATGAGCCACGTCTACTTCTTCTGACACTCTTCGACTTTGATTTATAAAGATTTGACCTCTGGTAAGTTTCTTAATCAGTTGGTGGCCTCATTTCCGCATTGAAAACAGAGGGGGCAATAGTTCATATCTCATTTATTGCAGTGATAACTAAATGATAGCCCAAGGGAAGTGCTTCAACAACATATTGGTGAAATACAAATGAAGTATCTATTCAGGATACATTTATTATCATTGTTTATATTATTATAACTACCACTGTTGTTGGTTTTATTATTGTAAATATATATTTTTTGATTTTTCAAGGGAGTCCTATTCTTGCTAAGAAATTGTGTTTCCAGATCAGTCTGAAATTACCCAAATCGAGGCTCACTGTTTGCAATTGTTGGCATCCTACCACTAATGTTGAAGCGTGTCTTTTGATTTATTCTCCACATTGTTAATAACAACTTCGACTGCAAGCAATAAATGGTCACTTAAAACTTCAAAACAGGGAGGAATATCATAACCAAAAACAAAACGACAAATTACTCAACTGTGGAATCGCTGGCATCTTTATTTTTCTCAATTTATCCACAGTCTTCAATGACCTATAGATCCATTACACCCCTTTTGCTTCAACATCTTTCTTTTTTCTAAATTCTTACTCCAACTTTCCCTGAGTTCTAGGCTTCCCAGAGACAAGAGCATAAATAAAAATCTCTTTAGGTTAAGGGTAGGGAAACTTGTTTCTGCCAAGGGCCATTTGGATATTTATAATATCATTCGTGGGCCATACAAAATGATCAGCTTAAAAATGAGCCTGCTGCATTTTGTCAAACATTTAATGAACTCACCCCTAATGCCTTGGCAGGGCCAGACCCAGTGATTTTGCAGGTCTTACCAGTATATGGCCCGTGGGACCAGACCTTCCCACCACAGCTTTAGAAAAAGGACAATTTCTTATTATATTAATCCAGATCACTGGACACTTGCCCATGTACTTAACAAACAACAAGGAGGAAATCAAAGCCAATGGACTAAAAACTACTCATAGGGTGGTACAGATGGGTGGGGCTCTGAGAGAATAGGCTTTGTTGGGAAAGGGCACAGCTCTTCGGGGTGCCCTGCAGTGCTCCCACATCCTTCTTCCTTCTTTTCCTTTCTTAAGATGGTTGTCCTGCTCGGAAAACATTTTTACTCCAAGATAGAGTCTATATGAAGACTTAATCATGTGCATTTTAACAACAATATTTTTATTTAATCAAATAAATTTAAAGTGCTCAAATAAATCATCCTTTGCCTAATTCAACCTCAGTCATGTATAGAACTTTGTAAATTTGAATTTTTGTATTCATGTACTTGATTAGAAGCAATCGTTTTCTTTTAGATAAACCAGTTCATTATGGACATCTCTAGCTTCATGACTCATGACACTTAATCTTTACTAAGACATGGCAGCAAAAATAATTAATTTCTCAAAATGAAAAATTATAGGTGGAAATTATTATAGCTTTTATCCAATATTCCAAAACTCTGTCATGTAAATCATTTACACCAGCCTGCAAAATGTCCCGTGCAACAGTCTGTTCCGCCACAGGCACTGAAAGCCACATTGGATTTGTTGGATCATAGGATCCTGGTAGCAGAGTAGCTTTCTTGGCAGATGGACTTTTTGCAGAGACTTCTTGGTCCCATTCAAAAACTGGTAGCCTGTCAGGGTACTCCATAAATTGGCAAGCATTTTATACCCAGATAAGATATATGTGATATCCCAAATCTAAAGAGGCCCATAGGGCATTATAATTTTCTTAATAGTAAGGGCATCCATATATAGAAACTTGACCTTCTTCAACTCAGAAACGATATTTCAACATAGTCCATGAGGTAGACTTACTAGAAATTTCACCAAGGTGTCAAGTCTCTGAATTTTATGGATGAATTTGCCATACACAAAACTGCTAGAAAGCAGTTGATACTTTTTGTTCACCAGATTCAAATCTTTACATCATAAATATAACTAATAAACATGGCGTATTTTTTAATTGAGAGGTGTTTCAGGTCATTACCAATAAGTTTAACATTTTATATAACCCGCTAGAGGCCAGGTGCATGAAATTCATGCATGGAGTGGGGGTGTTGTCCTTCAGCCCAGCTTGCTCCCTCTCCAATCTGGGACCCCTTCAGGGATGTCCAACTGCCTGTTTAGGCCCTATCCTACCTGGACTGCTGGCTCCCAACTGCACACCTGCTTGCCTTCCTGATTGCCCCTAACCGCTTCTGCCTGCCAGCCTGATCACCTCCTAACCACTCCCCTGCCAGCCTGATTGATGCTTAACTGCTCCTATGCCAGTCTGTTTGCCCTTAACTGCCCTATCCTGTGGGCCTGGTCACCCCTAACTGCCCTCCCCTGCAAGCCCGGTCACCTCCAACTTCTCTCATCTGCCGGCCTGGTCACCCCTCACTGCCCTCCCCAGCTGGCCTTTTGTGGTGGCCATGTTGTGTCCACATGGGAGCAAGATCTTTTGACCACATGGGGTCAGTACTCTTGTGTGTTGGAGTGATGGTCAATCTGCCTATTAGTCTTTTATTAGATAATTATAGAGGCCTGGTACATGAGTGGGGGCCAGCTGGTTTGTCCCGAAGGGTGTCCCAGATCAGGAGGGGTGTTCTCTTGGAGTGTGAGGTGGCCTGGAAGAGGGGCCTATGGTGGTTTTCAGGCCAGCAATGTCCCCCAGTGACCCAAGCAGAGGCCCTGCTATCTGGGATATTTATTTTCTACAATTGAAAGTTTGTAGCCTGGAGCTGAGGCAAACCTTCTGCTTGCACAGCCATTGAAACTTTGTTGCCTTAAGCACTGGCCAGGGTTTGCAGAAAGCTTGGCTTCCTCCATTACTAGGAGCAACCCAAGCTTCCCTTCTGCTCTCTTTATAGCCATAGCCATCTTGATTGGGTTAATTTGCATACTTTCTCTGATTGGCTGGGGGGTGTGGCTGGTGGGCATGGTTTGTGGGTATAGTGAAGGTCCAATCAATTTGCATATTACTCTTTTATGAGATAGGATAGACTAGAACAGTACAGATGTATTTATGTCCCAGCCTGCTAGACACTAATTGCTTTTTGTTAACAAATATAGATTAAAAAAAGTATTCCCACATCTATCACTGCCTATAAGTTGCCAGGGGCTATAGTGTGTGCTCTAGCAATAAAACTACATCAGGGTCAGCAGTTGCAATTAGATTCATAGTATGATTGTATTTTCAATAATCCAGTTTAAATTTGTCACTCACATCTGTCCTCTGTACAGGTAGAACAGGGAATCTGCATTAGCTGTAGTAGGAATCCACTCCATTTCTTTTTCTTGTCATTCAGCTAATTTTTACTGAGCATCTTATATGAAAGGCTAGCACTAAAATCAAACTTAATTTTTTTTATTTTATTGTTCATTTTACTACATTTATTTCTCTGTTTTCCCCCATAGCTCCCCTCCACCCAGTTCCCACCTGTCCCTCTGCCCTTACCTCCCCCTGCATTGTCCTCATCCATAGGTGTATGATTTTTGTCCAGTCTCACCCTGTACCCCCTTTCTTCTTTCCCCCTGAGAATTGTCAGACCACTCTCTCTATGTTCCTGATTCTATTATATTCACTAGTTTATTCTGTTCATCAGATTTTTAATTCACTTAATTTTTAGATTCACTTGTTCATAGATATGTATTTGCTGTTCATAATTTATATCTATACATTTTTCTTCTTCTTCCTCTTCTTAAAGAGTACCTTTCAGCATTTCATATAATACTGGTTTGGTGTTGATGAACTTCTTTAACTTTTTCTTATTTGTGAAGCTCTTTATCCACCTTTCAATTATGAATGACAGCTTTGCTGAGTAGAGTAATATTGATTGTAGGTTCTTGCTATTCATCACTTTGAATATTTCTTGCCACTCCCATCTGGCCTGCATAGTTTCTGTTGAGAAATCAGTTGACAATCCTATGGGTGCTCCCTTGTAGATAATTAACAGTTTTTCTCTTGCTGCTTTTAATATTCTCTCTTTCTCTTTTGCTCTTGGTATTTTAATTATGATGTGTCTTGGTGTGGTCCTCTTTGGATTCTTTTTATTTAGGGTGCTTCCTGGACGTGTAAGTCTATTTCTTTCACCAGATGTGGGAAGTTTTCAGTCATTATTTCTTCAAATAGGTTTCAGTATCTTGCTCTCTCTCTCTTCTGTCTCTCCCATAATTCTGATGTTGTTATGCTTGAAGTTGTCCCAGAGGCTACTTTACACTATCTTCACATTTTTTTATTCTTTTTATTTTTTCTTTTCCAGTGGAGTGTTTTTTCGCTTCTTTGTATCTCATATCTTTGACTTGATTCTTGCAATCCTCTAGTCTGCTGATAGGTTTCTGTATAATATTTTTTATTTCAGTCAGTGTATGTTTAATTTCTAGTGGGTCCTTTTTCATCTCCTCTTGGATTTCACTAAATTTATTAATCTTTTCTAGGAAATTCTTGAAAAACCTTATAACCGTGGTTTTTGAACTCTATATCCAGTCATTTGTTTTCCTACATTTCTTTCATTTGTGATCTGTTCCCTTGGTTCTGCATTTTCACAAGACTAGGAGAACTTCTGTGTTGGAATCAGCCTTATGATATAAGACTTGCAAAACTGCAAATGACTCTGTTGAGCTTGGATAGGGTGGAGTCTCAGGGCTTAGCAGATTGACTTGGCTTCTAGTCAGCCCCGCCTTATTTTTCCCCTAGGTTTCAATTGTCTCTTGGTAATCATTGCAGCCTCTCTGTGCACACGCGTGTGCGTGCCTTTAGACCTCTGCCTTTCCGGCTCCCCAATGCTCCAGCACCCATATGATTCTGGGTCCCCAAAGTCTCACCCGAAATTGGGGTTCAGTGAATTTAGAAGTGGTGCAGTTGGAAGGCTCTATCTCCCACCCACTAGAGAAAGCCAGTGGCACAATCACCAGTCTGTCCTCTCTGCATGCAGTGGTGTGCATGCCCCCAGACCCCTGCCCTTTCACAACTCCCCTAAATTTCCATGCACTCTTCCCTTTTCAGAGTTCTGATCCCCCTCATATGAGTCTCGCCTGGACCTGAAGTTCAGTGCTGTATGATAAGGGGTTAAGTGCAGTTGGGAGTCTCCATCTCCCTCCTGCCAGAGGCAGCCAGCTAGGCACTTTGGCACCCTCTCTCTCCACTGCGTCTCTGTACCTCAGCTTTTTGCAGCCCCTCTGAGTCTCCGTGATCCCCTCTCTTTTCTTCTACCTGTAGAATTTCCACTCAGCCAACTTTCCTGTGGTTCTGGATGCTGTCTATTCTGTCCTTTACTTGTAGTTTTGAAATTGTTTTACCAGGTAGCAGTTTAGGTGTTCACCATCTTGGTTTCTCCCAAACTTTATTTGTAGCATCTATTTGTGAAATATTCATATCATAACACTATTCCAGTAGATGTTTACAAGTTTAATTTAACTTTCCTTGATATATAATTGACATATAACATTATATTAGTTTCATAAGTAGAACATAATGATACAATATTTACATATATTGTAGAAAGATCACCATAATAAGTCTAGTTAACACCATATATAGTTCCAACTTTTTTCTTGGGCTGAGAACTTTAAAGATCCCATTGTCTTATTAACTGTTAAATGTAGAGGTAAATGTTTGAATAGTTTTTATTTTTACTTCTTCTCATTGTTACTTAAATAATGTTCTGTATTTTGAAAAGTGAAAGCTTGTTAGTACTAAAAGTGAACGATGTGAGTTCTGAGCAACTTTATGAAAAGGTTAACAATTTTGTTTTTAAATATGAAGGAAAAGAAAATATGTTAGTCACTTTATTATGTATATTTTTCTTATCAACTTAATATAAAATTTTTATAATATTTTTTCTAAGTAATAAAAGGAAATTTAATATAATGTAGCAAATATTTAAGCAGGGGATGAAATATTATCAGACTTTAGCTCTAATGTCTAGTTAAATCACGTTATCTGACAAGGAAAGTAGCTCTTGGGTGCAGATAAATTAAATTTAAAGAGATAAATCCAATTAGCAAAGTATTCTTGTAACAGATTGAAATGTCAAAACTTAAGATGATGCATTAAAGAGACTAGTTTTGCAACTATAACAGAATTATCTCCTTCTAAAGTGTTTAGTTTCTTGAAATTATACCCCAGTAGCTAACATAATGCTTAATTGATTATTAAGACCAAAGAAATGATACCATATATTTATTTTAAAATGTTGTAAAACAAATAATATCTTATTATAAATATAGAATATTAATGTAAAATTGCTTATACTATTGTATTGATAAAATAAAATGTGCCTTTAGAGTATGTATATTCATATCAACTAAGACTTTTTCTATTCTTTATTTTCTTGAGGAAGAGCACTTTTTTTGTTTATTTTTGTTAAAAATTTGTAATTAGGTTGAGGTATTTCATAGTTGGAATTAAGGTATTTCAATCAACAGTTTATATAGCCCAAGGACTTCAATTTATTTTAGAGGAGGCACAAATAATTTAGAGTACAGAAGTAAAATTTTAACCTTGATTTGAAATACCAATTCAGTGACTATACAATCTTTTCTATTCTTTAGCTAAAAACACTAAATTTTTTATTAATATAATTAATATACATTTGATTTTATTCACCATTATTATTTACAATAATAAGCAATGATACAATATTTAATTTAACTAAATTTATTTTAAGTAAGACTATTTATTAATTTCAATAGCATCATTCTGTTTCAAATTAGAGCAAAACTGAAATCTTTAAATAAACCTCAAAAGATTAAGAATATGTAGATGATACATATTTATTTTTACATTATTAAGAACATAAACGATAATCCTTTCAATTCCCAAATTGTCAACATTAGTCAAGACCATTTTCAAAAGAGGATTTCCTAGTTTCTATAGATTATATTTCAATGTAAATTAATTATTTTTTTCAACTTAGTTATATTTTTAGAATAATTTGTTTATTTCTTAAGTCTTCTACTTCCTATTAACTGTATAATACTGGATGTGACTTTTGACTTCAGTGAACCTCAGTTTCCCTTTTAAAACTGATTAAATGTAATTATCTTTTGGGTTTCTTTGAGATTGGTAAAATACAAAAAAATTAAATTTAGAAAGTAATATGTGCTTAAAGGGATAGTGTTAGTATCACTAATATGATATTAGGTTCTTATGGGGAAGAGTTTTTTTGAAAAATCCTGCAAATCTGTAGGAATACAGATCCATTAGTGAGGTAGAAATAGCCAAAGCATATCTAAGTACTAATTAGAAGACATAGTTTGCAAACATGGCCACCATGTGCTATTTTAAATTCCATATCAAAGTTTGCTTGTTTATTTATAATTATAATACTCATTTTACAAAAAAAAATTCAATGGATTTTGAGAAAACCCTATTAATGACTGATACTCTGAAAACATGAAACAGAAATGTGTGAAACTGATAACACGAAACATGAAACAGACAAGGTGTTTACTGATAATGAACTTGACTTGCTTTAACTGTACATTTTTTCTTTGAACATAACTTTGAAATTGCATAACACTAGGTTCTCAATTATCTGATTATTCTTTAATGTTTAAAATATCTTTGTGGAAATATCTTTTGATTGTGTACTTGGTAATTATTGTTGACAGATTTCAGTCTACATTTTTGCCAGCATTTATATAACAGCATTTGTTGGGAGACTACAGACATGATTCCACTTTTATTGTATAGTATTGCCTTCAAATAGAATATTAATAGTAAGCAGAGCCCTGGACAGTTTGGTTCAGTGGATAGATCATTGTCCCGCAGACTGAAGGGTCCTGGGTTCGATTCCAGTCAAGGGCATGTACCTAGGTTGCAGGCTCGATCCCCAGCCCTAGTCAGAGCATGTGCTAGAAGCAACCAATCGAAGGGTCTCTCTCACATAAAAGTTTCTCTCTTTGTCTCTCCCCCTCCTTTGCACTCTCTCTAAAAATCGATGGAAAAATATTCTCAGGTGATGATTAACAAAAAATAAATAAGAGACAGAGCTATTTCTTTTATTTTAATGGTTAGGAGCAAGAAAAAGGATTTATTTTTCTGGTAATGGAAAAGGTGAATTATTTCCTGTCTTTGAATAATACATCCTTTAGGAAAAAAATAATTTGTTGACTACAAGAAGTTTCCTGAGATACATTTTTCACAAATGCTGTTATTTACTTCTATTTTTTAAATCAAGGGGCTAAATACATATAATAAATGAACTAAGTACACTAAACCTACAAGTATAGCATGATGATGTTTACATGTGTATTCTCCTTTGTAATTACCACCCACAACAAGATGTAGAACGATATTAGCAACCAGGAAGGTACTTTCTTGCCCCTTCTCAGCCTAAACTAGTCATTAAAGTTAATTATTATTTTGAATTCTCTCATCAGCTAACTTTGATTATGCTAGAACTTCTCATAAGTGGAATAATATAGTACAAAGTATTTTTATATTGAGCTGATTACATTCAATAATATATCCGTGAGTTTATGCATGCTGTATATGTGAGGAGTACATTTTTCTACTGCTCTGTAGCATTCCATGTAACATTTACCACAATTTACTCACTCTATATTTGTTTAAGAATGTTTTTTTTCCATTTTAAGACTATCATGAAAAATCTGTTGTACATATTGTTTTCTTTATGTGGACTCACTTCTCTTGTGTATAAAAGTAAGAATGCAACTAATGAAAACGGCAGTTATCCCAAAGTGGGATTATAATTTTACACACCTAACAACAATATATGAGAAGTCGATGGTTTCCCCATTCCAAACATTTGATATTTTCAGACTTAGTTGATTGCAGCTCTTCTAGTATTGGTATAATAATATTTGCTCCTAATATTAGTTTGCTTTTTCCTGATGAATAGTGATGTTGACTACCATTTATCATATTTATTAGACATAAAAAAATTTATCTTAAAATTTTTTCAAGGAATCTTTTCCAATATTTTAATTTTTCTTATTAATTTGTGGTAGTACTTTATATGTTATAGATTGAATTCTCTCATCAGAATACATATTCTCTTTCACTATCAGTGTTTTCACTTTCTTTATGAGATCTTTTGATGGAGAGAAATCTTAACTATTATGAAAGCCAATTTATAAATTTTTCTGTTTAATTAGTCCTTTAGTGTTTCGACTTCTATATTAGAGATCTTTGCCTATTGCAAGGTGATGTGGATATTCCTCTGTGTTTTCTTATAGAGACTTTAGATTTTTTTTTTCCGAGATATGCCTATGAACTAAGTTGTCTCAATATTATTTCAGTGTCTAAGATAAGTGTCAAGTTTAATTGTTTTATTATTATGGATATCAATTATTTGATTCAACATTTTTTATTAATTCATTGTTTTATCATAATGCCCTGTTGTACCTTTAATATATATATAAAGTAACCAAATGTGTAAATCTATTTTAGTACTAACAATATTTGTCAGTTCATATACCAATACTATATGGGGCTAATAACTGCAGCTTTTTCAGTAATTCTTGAAATATAGGCTATCTATACTACATTTTTATTCTTATATAAGAATATATTGAGCCAAAACCGGTTTGGCTCAGTGGATAGAGCGTCGGCCTGTGTACTGAAGGGTCCTGGGTTCGATTCTGGTCAAGGGCATGTACCTTGGTTGCGGGCACGTCCCCAATAGGGGGCGTGCAGGAAGCAGCTGATTGATGTCTCTCTCTCATGGATGTTTCTGACTTTCTATCCCTCCCCCTTCCTTTCTGTAAAAAAATCAATAAAATCAATTAAAAAAAAAGAATATATTGACTACTCTAGATAATTTGCATTTCAAAATATTTTTAGAATCATCTCACTTATTACCAAATTTAAATCTTAGTTTTTTTATTAATTGGAATTTTAGTGACCACAAATATTAATGTGAGAAAAAATGATATTTTGATATAAATAATTATAGAGTACCTATTTATTTTTTATTTCAGAGATATTGGAAGTTATCTGTTAAATGTGTTCCTCTGATTTTATGTTTTGGATGCTATCTTATTTTTAAAATGTTATATTTAAATTGATGCTGCTACTCAGAAATATAGATAATTTATTCATACTGACTGTGTATTCAACAACTTTGGTAAATATATTTATTGCCTAAAATACCTTGTTTAACAATACAAAACCAGGTGTATGTACTTATAATATAATGTAACATTAAGCAAAAAACAAGCAAAAGAAGTAAATTGAACAGTTATTATTTATTTTAGTAAAAAGTTATGAGAAGTGTTGACCCCCAAACAGTGACCATATAATAAGCACAATGTATGTATTAGAGAGTAAGAAATACACAGGAAAAGTGAGTCAAAGCAAGCAATATCATTTACTAAATATGTCTTCTAAAATTAACAGAAATCGATTGGAGATCTTTGGCATTTTAGTCTATATTTAGTATAGATACCACCTTATGTACACTTCAATAGGCATGGCCTGGCTAATGTATGGGGGGGGGGGGAATCTATATATTGACCTACTTATGGGGTTTATATAGATCTATATAATTAATATCCAGCAGTGGATATTATATATTCTAATATTCAGTGGATATTTATATTCTAATAATTTCTATTACATTAGAAATTCAGAAGTCAAAAACAAGTAGACTAATAATAGAATGACAGAGAAAATAAAATTTAAAAAGAAAGTAGCAAAAGAGATATGTTAAGCCCATTCTTTCTTTCTTGAACACCTAATCATTACTGATAATCACTTCAAATGCTCAGTGAAGTCATCATGTGACTATAAGGATTAGAGAAGACCAGCAGAGACCTATTTAGACTGTCAACCCTCAGCATTATCCTATGTAATAAAAACCTAATATGCTAAGTGTCCTGTCATCTGGTCATCTCTTCAACCAATCAAAGTATAATATGCTAATGATATGCTAAGGCCACTCAGCCGCTCACTTTGACATGCACTGACTATCAGGGGACAGGGGGCAGACAGTCGACCCATAGGTTACCTTGCTGCTGGGGTTTGGTCAATTGGGACTGAGTAAGATGGGCTGGACACACCCTGGAACCCTTCTAGAATCCCTCCCCAACTGGTCAATCTCCGACAATCCTCCCTGGCCCAACTGTGCACTGATGGGGCTTCTCAATCTGGCCTGTGCTCTCTCACAATCCAGGACCCCTTGGGGGATGTCAGAGAGCCAGTTTTGGCCCAACCCCACAGACCAGGCTGAGGGACCCCACTGGTGTGGGAATTTGTGCACTGGGCCTAGTAATAAATAATAGAAAATGTTGTTCTGAATAATTTCAGTCTAGAGTGTCTTTTCACACAACACTAGATAAAAGAAATAAGCACCATTATATGTAAACTCTTTGTAGTAACAGCAAATGGAAAATGACTTTGTTTACTCTGTGAAGCAGTATTTATCATACAAATGAAACCCAGATTATAAAAGTGAAACTTGCTATAAATACAGATTATATCATCTCCAGGGAAATTCAATGAATGCGTAATTTAAAACCATGACTAGCAAGAAAATAGGCCATCTAGAATAAGATGTAATATTTCATGAGATGAAAGAAATAATTTGATAAAAATTCAACTCTTCTAGTTTTATAAAGGTTCAAAATACCCAAACACATATGCACACACACAGTAGACAATAGATAAAATGACAAATCGTGTAAAGTTGTATCAATTATTCCTACATTCCTATTCATCTTTCCTATTCTGCATACATTATCATTGCCTAGCTTTCCAAGTTAATTTCTCTCTTCCTCTGCATTTCTTTGTGATGTCCTATTATGGACTGAGTCATGTTTCCCCAAAATATATAGACTGAAGCTCTGATCCCCAGTACCCTGGAATGTGACGATATTTGAAGATAAGGTCTTTAAGGAGGCAGTTAAGGTTAAAAGGTCCTAAAGGTCGGGCCTGAATCTGATAGGATGGTGCCAACCTTTTAGGAAGAGGAAGAACCCTCATAGGAGCACACCCACAAAGGAAAGGCTCTGTGAAAAAAAAAAAAAAAAAAACAGCAAAAAGGCATGTGCTTTTAAGCCAAGAAGAGAGTCTAGTACCTGGATAATGGCCTTCTAGCCTTTTGAGCTATGAGAAAAAAATAAATCTCTGCTGTTTAAGCCACCTACTCTGTGGTATGTCTGTACTTATTTATTTATTATTTATTTATTATTTTTTGTTAGCCATAGCAAATGTAGGGAAGGAAATATTTTCCTATCTCCTAGGTTCAATGGCTGGGTCTAAGAAATAAACTGACCCACAGGCAGATTAGCAGGATAAAATGTATACACATCAATAAGTGTTTAACATCACATGCACAGGAGTATCACAGAGTCAAAAATGAATATCTACAAAAATAAATGGACCTTGAGAAAAACACCCAGGAGGTATGACAGTTTGTGGTAGAATTGACCTGGGTGTGGTCAACTTCGAGTCCCCTCTCCTGTGGTAGGTCAGCGTTTCTGGTTGATGGAAGTTCAGGAAAGGGATTTATAACAATTTGGTCCCTTTGGAGGATCTGTCTTTTAACAGATAGATGAGGTTCAGAGAAAGCCTCTCCCTGCATTTGCTGTTTTTCAAGTGTGTTCAGCTCAAAATAATGTAACAGAAGTGTGGTGTTTTGGAGTGCCATGCCTTAGCTCCTTCACAGACTAATACATGAATTTTGGTTACATGTTTATTTTTTTCTGAATTTTTTAAATAAATCTGTATGCCATTTATTCCTGTAAAGGCTTTGCTGAATCTGGTCTCTCATCATTATTAGTGTTAAACTTGCCTTTGTATTTCATTACTGGGCAATACTTCCTTATTTTACTTGCAAGAGTTATTACTGGGTATAAAGATGTATATGTCCCAGCTCCTCTGAATCCAATTACATAATTTCATCTGAATTATCAGCTACTTGAAGGGAAAATATTATTCTTAGCATGGTTAACTTAGGCCTAAACACATAATAACCCGGCCCTCAATAAATACATAAGGCTGAATTTGTGGTATCCATGACATTTTTAAGATAGGTAAAAACACATACAAATAAAATCCTGCTATTTTAGTGATTATTCTATGACTCTTATATTTATCATTGCAAATAAAAATAAAAGCACCTGGCTAGTGTTGCTCAGTAGTTGAGCATTGATTCATGAACCAAGAGATTGCTGGTTCATTCCTGGTCAGGGCATATTTCCAGGTTGGGAGTTCGATCCCCTGTAGGGGCTTTGCAGGGAGAAACTGATTGATGATGTTATGATGGTTCTCATTGATGTTTCTATATCTCTATCCCTTTACCTTCCTCCCTCTCTTTCTCTCTCAAAAAAAAAATGAAAATCAATAAAAACATATTTTTAAAAATAAGTAAATAAATAAACTGAAACCAGAACCTATTTCATTTTGTAAATTCAAACTCAAAATAGCAGCCGTTTAATATATCCCCTGTCAAAATATTTTAGACAAAAAAATAAGTATGTTGTGTGTCTTTTGAAACAATTTAGAAACATTTTCTTTGACAACTCACACTCAAGAGGCTTACCCCAGGGTCAAACTTAACATTTTTATTTCATTTTTTAAAACTTTGTATGTACAAGCACATGCTCGAGTTCATTTTGTGTTACACTGATGTGATATGTCATGAAGAATTATTAGTGATTAGAAGCCATATTGGGTCGACATTAACTTGATGTTTTACCTCAGAAGGAAATGGTAAAACTTAAATATCTGTCTGTTAGAGCTTGCCTGTTATTCTATTTCAAAATGACAAAATCACCTGGGTTTTTGTATGTTTTTATGAGCATTGAAAATAATATAGGCCAGTTCTAAATTCCCCCTTGATGCCCAATCTATTCATGTTATACATAAGCTAAGTATGAGAACTGAAAAAAAAGAATAACATGTTACTAGGGCTTCATTAAATATCATAGGGCAACTGACATGTTCCATCATACTTTCAACGTTTAAAAATAAATGCGTTGGTATATCTTTGATAAGGTTAAATAGTTATGATAGAGCAACACACAGAAAAAGCATAGAGCTACCGCCCTTCACAATGACTGGATTCTACTTTAAGAATAAGAGCATGTGAGAAAAATTTACTGCTCAGTAAAAGTTTGTGTATGGATCTGTTAAGGATCATGCTCGAACCTGGTAAAGATGAAGATTAATGTAACTGTGTTGAGCTAGTTGGTCCTTGGGAGCTAGAAAAGCCAGAAGCAATTTCTTGACATAATCAAATGAATTATAGTTGAGATGGAAAGTCTGAAGTCACAGCAAATAGTGGCATGTGAGAACAAGGGATAACCCAGGAGTTAGTTAAAATGGATATTATTCTCTCTTTCTCTCTCTCTCTCTCTCTCTCTCTCAATACAAAACACACACAACACACACACACACACAAACACAAACACAAACACACATTACATTAAAAATAACTATTAAAGAAGATGAGGATTTAGAACAAGGGAAAGTTCTGGAGTACTGTTTTATTAAGGGGGCTGATCATATAAAAATTTGAATTAAGTAGACAATTATACAAAATTAAGCCCCATGGCCATTTAAAATACTTTTTTTTTCTCCTGACAGTAATTTCATAATGGAGGAATCTAATTAAAGTGTATTTTCATCTTTCAAATTCACCAACATAAATACAACCGAGACAAAATTGATTACCGATAGTAAAAATGATCTGTAAAACTGCCTCCAAACTAACAAGAACAGTTGAAAGAAGATTCTTTTCTCTCTTTCCTGAAAGCAGTTGGGCAACTTTTAGTTTGAAAAGAGCAATATTATTATTATTTTTAAAAGAGCTGTATTATGCTAATATAACAAAAAATCAACTAGTTTACAACAAGAAAATTATTACTGATTATATATGTCCATTTTGCAATAGCAAATAAGGGCCCATCTCAAAACATAATTGCAGAAAGAAGAAAAAGGGAATATTGTAAGCCCTTCACCAATTTTTAAATCTCCAGGTTGTAAAAAGCATATATAATTTCCATGCTCATTCTACTAGATAAAGCAATTCGCATACCATATCTAACTTCAACAAGGAAACACTGTATAATATACTCCTACATGAACTGGTACCAAGGAGAGGGTAACAGAGATGAATACTAGTATACTCTGCAATACTAAGAGTATATTAATATTATGAGCATGGATTATTAAGTTTAGAGATTTAGAAGTCAAAATTACTTATAAAAATTAGAAATAATATAAAAATACATTATTAAGTCTAAATATGGGCAAAAATGTGTCATTGTTATTTTTTAACAATAAAATTATGAAAATTATTTATTATCAATTATTATTTTTTTTTCAGACACCTTTACTGAGTGAGTGTTAGTTTTGCCAAATGTACCTTTGCATTTTTTGAGGTTATCCCATGTTATTTCTAATTTTTAATGTTGAGTTAAATTTGCATTCCTAGGATAAGCCTTACTTGTTTCAGTGTGCATTATTTTTTTTAAATCATTTCTATCCTATATAATAAAACACTAATAATGCAAATGACTGAATGGTGAAATCACTGATCACTATGATGCACATTGGCCATCAGGGGGCAGAAACTCAACAAAGGAGCTGCCCCCTGGTGGCCAGTGTGCTGCTGAGTGCTGCTCAGCCAGAAGTCGGACTCATGGCTGCTGAGCACAGTAGCAGTGGTGGGAGCCTTTCCCGCCTGGATGTCAATGCTAATGAGGTCTGAATGACAGCTTAGTGGGCAGCACACCCTCTGTGGGGGCACACTGACCACCAGGGGACAGCTCTTGCATTGAGTGTCTGCCCCCATGTGGTCAGTGCACATCATAGTGATTGGCGATCCCACCATTTGGTCTTTTGCATATTAGCCTTTTATTAAATAGGATATGCTGTAGATCAGGCCCCCTAGAACATAAGGGCTCCTGGACTGCGAGAGGGCACAGATCAGGCTGAGGGGTTCCACCCGCAACTGCACAAATTTTGTGCACCGGACCTCTAGTTTTCTAATGATGTATTATTAAGAATATTGTGCCTAGGATTTAAGAGGAATATTATTCTTAATTTTATTTTATTGTAATATGATTGTCAGCTGTTGGTATTAGTTATATACAACCTCAATAACAAGTTGGGAAAGGTTCTTTTTTCTTTTTCATGAAAGCAGTTGAATAACTTAGTTTTTGTTCTTTTAAGTTTTATAGAAGTGGAAAATTCTGTTTGGGTTACAAATATTATTAGAGATGAATGAATTAACTAAATATATAAGTAAACTTTACAAACTAAAGTTTTCTTGTAGGACATGTGGTTAATTAGTGGACATTTGATTCTGTCCAAATTGTTTACAGAAGCATCGAGTCCACTCTGATAGGTCCTTGAAGTGTGAAAAGGCAAACAATAGAGCCATAGACAAGTTATCACCCAGATTCTTGGTAATTTAGCCAACAAGCTTGCACCAATACCAATAGAATCAAACTGGTATCACCAAAACAGTTCACAGAATGCACAAAGTCAATAATCAAGTTGATATCTATTTGAAAGAAATCACTCATCAATTTCAGAGTAATTAATGAGGAAGAAGAACAAAAATAAATATGATATTCAAGATTGATTATGAATTACAAAAAAAATTGCACTCATACAATTTGAATAGTGTCTGTATTCTGCATTAAATCATGGACCAAATGTCTCCATAGTCATTTTGGATAGGACCAAATATCTTACAATGATGTTAACTTGTTTATTAAATTTCAATATATATTTATTAAAAGGTAATATGTCTAAACTTTGAGAACACAGTAGTGAATAACTGGAGTGTGGATATGTTCACTAATATTTTATTTTCACATCATATACATTACACACACCAGAATAATAACCTTGTAAACATAAAAAAATAAACATGTACACACACTCCAGCATGTGTAAAGCAAAACAGACAAAAAATGTCAATTGAATAGTTGGCTAAGAGACTCTGATTAATAATTTTATTATTTGATTTAAGTTTCAACATAATGACTCCAAATTTTCATTTCAATTATTTTCCTTTATAGTATTATTTTCAATATTGATTGTGCCTTTTCTTTTACCTATTTCTGAGACACATATATAATTATCATCAATTATCTTCTATTTTCTGCTTTAGCTTTCATTTAGAATTACTTTTGCATTAATTTTCTTTGAATTTTATGTCCAAGTTACTGACCTTATCATAGTACCATAATCTGTCTTGAAACCTTATTATTACTAGCTTTAAGTCCCAAGGTAATCTTAAAATTGCAACACTATGATTCACAGAGGTCTTATAACAGCAATTTTTAACTTCTGTATAAAATCCAACAGAAGCTCTGTGGGAACGCATTCAGTGAATTGACGAAATGTAATGCAGTATTTCCTTTGGGGAATCAGGCACACATTTTCCAACTATGCATATTTCTAAGTTAAAGAGGCCACTCTGAAAAATCTATAGACTGTATGGTGCCAACTATATGACATTCTACAAAAAGAAAAAAATACATGGAGAGAGAACAACTGTAAAAAGATTGCAGTTTCTAGGAATTGTGGGGTTGAGGAGGGATACTAGGCCAGTGGAAATATTCTTTATTTTACTATACAGATAGATAACTATCATTGTATACCTGTAGAATGTGCAAAACCAAGAGTGAACCATAATGTAGACCATAGACTTTAGGTGATTATGATGTATCACGGTAGGTTCATTAGTTGAAAGAAATGCCCTACTCCGGTAGGGGGTATTGATAATGAGAGAGACAATGTATGGAGATAGGGGGTACATAGGGAAGCTCTGTACTTTCCTCTCAATATTGCTTGCCGTAAATCTAAAACTGCTCTAAAAAAAATAAAATCTTATAAAAAGGATAAGTATTCATTTCAAGAGGCAAACTATTTAAAACCCCAACAAAAACAAAATAAACCCAAACAAAATAGGAGGAAAGAAATAAAAGAGGCCTGAAAATAATAAAATAGAAGTAAAGATACAATACTGAACATTTTAAAATAACATAAAGGAATCAGTAATGGGGACAAGAATAAAGTGCTCAGAAGCATGCACAATCAGAATACAAGAGAGGCTGGAGGGCTTAAATTGTGAATGAGGTACCAGAAAAACAGAACACTGATGTAATGGCTAAGATTTTCTAGGATTTAGGAAAGGTATTTGTTTTTATATTGAAAATTATATTGAGTAACTAGCAAGGTAAAATTACAACAAGCAAATAAAAACACAAGAGAGCTATTAGATTATTTTACATTACTACTTCTTACACGGTACTGCTTCATTCTAGTTTTATTTTTGTTCATATAAAGTATTTAAATAGAATAATTATTAATAATATATTCTCATTATATTTAATGCATTTATTCTGTCTCTACTATAATTGACAGTTTACTTGGGTATGGAATTTTAGCTTTATAATTATTTTCTCTAAGACTTTAAATAGATTATCCCATTGTATTTTGGTTTCTATTATTGTGTGTGCAGAGTTGCTGTCAGCATAACTGTCATTCAATTGCATGGAATCTGTCTATTCTCTTTAGTTCCTTGCCAGATGTTTCCTTTATTAATACAGAAAATTTTAAAGATATAATTTAATACAAAGGAAAAGGATAGTTGAATAAAACAATGGGATGAAATAAATGATGAAAAAGACAATGATGGAACATTACAAAACCATCATAATTATCAATAGAAAACTGTAATAACCATTTATATATTTTTAAATATATATGGATCAAAATATAATAATGTACATAATTAAAAAATGGCATAAAGGAAGTTAAAATTTCCTAAAATTTAGCGTGGCTGAAGAAGGAAATAAACATGTGAATTAACATTACACCTAAATTAATGCATATATTTACTATATTTGTGGTTAAAAACATAATTCACAAATATGGACTTGATAAACTTAATCCATCAACATAACTCAAATAAATTTTCCAATAAGAATTTATGTGGAATTGACAACTATTATATAGTGAGAGATCATTTACATTCATGAATTTATTTAAAATAATTAAGAATGAACTTTGACACTTACTGGCATCTTGTGCTGGGCATTCTTTTTGTGTGTGAGAGACCTGTTGTGGAATGTTTAGCATCATCCCCAAACTCAATACATTAGCCTTCAGTGACAACCCTTAGGTTGTGACAATCACAAATCTCCAGGTAATTATGGCTATTATTATTTTAAATAAAACATGAGTGTTCACATGTGCATTGCTGGTGAGATGTAAAGTGGCGCAGCCACTTTGTAAAACAGTTGGTATTGCCTTAAAAGTAAACATAGAATTACCATATGATCAAGCACTTCCAATTCCAAATATGTACCTCAAAGAATTAAAAGTAGGAACTTTCACAGATTTAAATACACATGTTCATAAACGCATTATTCACAATAGCCAAACTCTGGAAACAACCCAAAGTCCATTAATAGATGAATGGATAAACAAAATGTGGTATAGTCACACAAAAGAATATTATCTGGCCTTAAAAAAGGAAGGAGACTCTGGTATATGTGATACCTCAAAAGCACCTGAGTGCATTATACTAAATGAAATAAACCGAGAAAAAAAGATACTTACAGCTTTAGCTGGTTTGGGTCAGTGAGTAGAGCATTGACCTGTGGATCGAAGGGTTCCAACTTTGATTAGGGTCAAGGCATACACCTTGGTTGCAGGCTCTTCCCAGGCCTGGGCCCTGGTCTGGATTCTTACAGCAGGCAACCAATTTTCATGTTTCTCTCACATCCATATATTTTTCTCTGCCTTTTCCTCTCTTCTCTACTCTCCCAAGAAATTAATGGAAAAGTATCCTCAGATAAGGATTAACAACAACAAATAAGATAATTACAGTTTGATTCCAGATATGTATACTAGTAATATACTTAGAGTGGTCAAATTCATAGACACAGAGAATAGAATGGTGATTTCCAGAAGCTAGAAAGAGGGGAGAATAGGGATTTAGTGTTTTATGGGTATTGAGTTTTAACTTTAGGAATATGAACATTTTGGAAACAGTGGTTGTGACAGTTGTACGATATTCTTAGTAACTCAGAATTGTACCTTTAAAATGGTTAAGATGGTAAAATTTATGTTATACATTTTTTTTCCTAATTAAAATCACAACTTTCTTCTAGGCATCACACTAGGGAAAATGTCCAGGCATTATGCGGGGGCCATGACTGTCTTCCTTTGAGAATCACTAAAATCTGGCAATATTGAGAATTGTCAAATATACAACAAAATAAAACATTTATGCACTAATACTTCAATTGCAAATTGTTTCAGCTTTTGAAGTGATATTTAGCAGTGTCTTATATATTTTAAAAATAAAGTATTTTACAAAACAATAATTGTAGTTTTATGTATATACCTTAGAGAAGTTCCCGTATCTGTGCCCAAAAGTTATAGAAATGTTTTCATCAAGGTTGTTTGTATAAAAAAAATCAATTGCAGCAACTTTAATGTCATCAATATAACAGTTCTGAATACATCTTAGTGTATTTATGATGTGGAATAAACTGTATTCCTGAATAAAAATCATAGATGATAGAAACAATAGGCACCTATAACATAACATTTAAAATTAGCAGACTAATATTACATAGTTATTTATAAATATATATAGTAAGGATCTATGAAAATTTAGGTGAGTGAGAAATACACAATATGGAGAATACAAAATAGACTTACTGTGGAAGGGGTAGGGAGGAAGGAGAAGTTAAGTTGAAGATGAGGGAACGTTACAAAATAAATTTTTAAACTATACTTGTTATTTCTATTTCAATTTCAATGGTGCTATATTTCAATGGTGGCTCATTATATCATTTTTTATACATGATTGTATTTCTAAAATATTGCACAATGCATTTTGAAATGACAAAATAACAACCAGTTAAACAAAATTATTTTATCATTCCATAAACTTAATGGACTCTGGTACAAATTTACTTTGACATCCACTAATCTCATGAGAAATTGTATAGAGCATTGTGTTTGAGCAAGTCCCATTGTTTAACTTTCCTCTCATGTTTTTTTTAAATAATACAAAAGCATACCTTTTTTATAAAATGACATTTCAGTATAAAACAATTAGTATTTTAAATATCCCCCTGAGGTTGCATTTGTCAAAAGACTTAGTATATTCTTATTCAATCTACTTGCTTAGCAAATAATATGCAGTTTCACTTATAGTCATTAAATTAAAATTAATGTAAATATAGTGGTTGAGCATGGACCTGTGAACCAGGAGGTCAGGGCACATGCCCGGGCTTACAGACTCCATTCCCTATGGGAGTTGTGAAAAAGACAATCAGTGATTCCTATCATTGATGTTTCTATCTCTTTCCCTTTCCCTTCCTCTATGAAGTCAATAAAAAATATTTTTAAAGTTAATTTAAATAAATTTAAACAATTTTAAGGGTTAGGTTTGCCTACTTTTGCATTCATGTAATATTAATAACAATATGCTTCATATGCAAAGGAAGCATGGCAATATTGTAATATTAAAGTATATTTGACTTGTAAACTATATAGAAAATATTCTGAAGCTGCTTTTTCTTCCTGTACTATCTTCTTTTAAAACTGGTATTTAAAACTTCAAAAAGAGATTTGATAGTGGGTGAGAACAGAAAACAAAAATTCAGTAAGAAGGACTTCCTCCAAGTTCAGAGCCGACAGACATTCAAACAGTGTTTGCTTGTGACATGCATGACAGCTCATTGTACTATAGGTGGATAGAATAGAGTGAATTTAAATCTTGGCATCTTGACATATTTCCCCTATATTGATAAATATAAATTTTAAATTTGTCAGATGAGAAGATGTTTCATGCATTTGGTAGGAAAAGATATCCACTTATTTTTAGATATCTAATGTTCTAATATTAGATCATAAATTACTTGACAGTTAAAGATGGCAATGCATTTTGCTGATAGTTTCTCACCAGATGAAAATTAATTTGTGGAGTTTTACAATTTAAAATACTGAAAAAGAGGTCAAAGTCCTGAAAGAATGTCATTGTCAGAATGAAAAGTCTGTCATCACCTTCATATTACCTGCCAAGAACATTTAACTTTCACTCAAACTTTAACTTTTTGAATGATTTTGAAAAGGTAGTTACCTATTAATACCAACCAGCACTAACTAAGCTAGCACAATCAAATAATTAACTAGGTAGTGAGCCATTTCATAAACTTATTTATAAATATGAAAATATTTATAGGTTCAGCAACTTCTTTATAAATATGGAAATATGTGTCCTTTAAATAAATACATTTCCTCTTGTTCATTTAATTTTATATTGTGTTGATATAAGGAGATAAAATGATTCATTTTTCTCTGTCATGGGTATAAAAATATCTGGATTTTATCCACAAAGGCAAAAAGAATAATCAGAGTTATATATACAGGTACAAAAAATTTAATCTATGAAACTAGTTACTATGGAAAGCTGTACTGATACAAAGATTTAAATATTTTATACTATTTTATTGAAAGTACTAGAGGCCTGGTACACAAAATCTGTGCACGGGGTGGCATCCCTCAGCTCAGCCTGCACTGTCACCAATCTAGGATCCCAAGAGGGATGTCTGACTTTCCATTTAGGTCCCTTCTCATTGGGCTCCTAACCACTCACCTGCCTACCTTCCTGATTGCCCCTCACTGCTTCTGCCTGCCAGCCTGATCACCCCCTAAAAATTCCCCTTCCAGCCTGATCAATGTCTAACTGCTCCCCTGCTAGCCTGACTGCCCCTAACTGCCCTCCCCTGCTGGTCTAATCACCCCTAACTGCCCTCCCTTGCAGACCAGGTCACCCCAAACTGCCCTCCCCTACTATCCACCTCTTCCTGCTATCTTATGGCATCCATCTTGTGTCCAGATGGGGGCAGATTTCTTTGACCATGGTGGTGGTCATCTTGTGTGTTGGAGTGATGGTCAA
>PVJN01001993.1:0-73138 GCA_004026805.1 Lasiurus borealis
TGCACTTTGTATTTTCAAAGCCTTACATCATCATTCATTAATTAATGAGCAATGATTACTATTGCAGTGCCACATAAAATTGCATGCAAGAGTTGAAAAGAAATAAATTGTTTCGTATAGGGTGCACTTAAAAAGTTCTTGTTTTTGTTCTTGTTTTTTAGTTTGTTTCCCACTAAACAGTCTATGCCATGCTCTCTGTCACTTTTCTGTTTTAGGTTATGCTGCTCCTTGTACCAGGAGCATTCTTCCCCAGATAAATTCTGTCCATCTAGTAAATATCAATGTAAACATCCCTTCTTTCTACACATCATTCCCTAATCTTACTAAGCTATTTTAGGGATCCCCGTATACCCCTTTCCCAGAGCCCTTCACTCTCTGTTCAACTGCACACTTAATTATCTGAAACCCATTCTGGATTGTGGGTTCTGTGAGGGCAGAGGCCTTGTATGTCTTATTCTCCTAGCACAGTGATTGGCACAGGGTAGTCACCCCTTTTTTATTTTTTTAAAATATATTTTATTGATTTGTTACAGAGAGGAAGGAAGAAGGATAGAAAGTTAGAAATATCGATCAGCTGCCTCTTGCACACCTCCTACTGGAGATGTGCCCGCAACCAAGGTACATGCCCTTGACCGGAATCAAACCTGAGACCTTTCAATCCACAGGCCAAAGCTCTATCCATTGTACCAAACCGGTTAGGGCAGTCACCCCTTTAAAAAAAAAAAAGTACTAATTTTTTAGAGAGAGGAAAAGAAAGGGAGAGAGGGAGAAAGAAACATGGATTGGTTGCCCTGACTGGGTATCAAACTGGTGACTTTCTGGTGCATGAGACAACACTCATCCAATTGAGCCACACTGGCCAGGGCCAATAACTGTTTCTTAACTTAATAATAATAAAAAAAAAACCTCCCATAAGATAGAGCTAAAAAGAAGCTATTATTGCAACCTGAGTTCTCACTCTATAAGAATTAATCTGCTTAGCATGCTCAATGCTTTATTTCTTTTAAGGCTCGCTATTTTACTGTGAGATAGATAACAGGTAGGAAAGTGACAGAAAGAAAGTCATTTGCCCATGATCATTCGGCTGGTTAGTGGTGACACTGAGGTTGAATCACAGGTTCCCTGATTCCAAAGTAGGGGAGAAGACAGCAGTTGGCCCTGAAATCTAGGCACTGCTCTGACATTCAGGGCTAGGTCTCAGTGGTACCACAGACTGGACTGAACTTAGCAGCTAGCCCAGGCTTCCCTCCAGTGGCACATTCAGTCTCACAGAGCTGCATCAGACAAGGTCACAATAGAGTGAGACAAAACAGGGCCACTTCATAATTTTGTCTAAGCACAGACTTAAATATGGGCCCTGGGAAAAATTCCCAAAATACCAAACAGCCCTCTCTTCTGGATTGTATGGGTTTCTGCTGCTTCTTTGCCAGTTACAGCTTTATCCTCTCCCTATCTACAAATAAGATTTATTCAGATATTCAATCATAGAATTACCCTTACTTCCTGACAGTATCCAGGTAGAGTGAATCTCTGCTTCCTTAGACTCTTCTCAGAATCACCCATCAAAGCCCAAGTCCTATAAAAAGCCTTTTAACATCTTCTTACTGAAACGTGCCACTGTTCCATAGTGTGTGTTCTCCCTTGCTGCGATGAGTAATAAACTCCAGGTTACCTCCTGGTGGTCTCTGGCTGGAGGACTCTGACAGTGAATTATACAAGTCCATCCATTGAACTGGAGATTGAAAATGCTAGAACTTTCATTTCTAAATGTTTGTTTAAAAGAAAAAGACCCAGTTGGTGTAACTCAGTGGTTGAGTGTTGACCTATGAATCAGGAAGCCACAGTTTGATTCCCAGTGAGGGCACATGTCCAGGTTACAAGCTCGATCCCCAAGGTGGGACGTGCAGAAGGCAGCCAATCAATGATTCTCTCTCATTTATATTTCTATCTCTCCCTTTCTCTTACTCTCTGAAACCAATAAAAATATGTTTTTAATAAAATTAATATTTTTTAAAATAAAAAAATAATCTTAATCAGTATTTAATAGTTTATAAACAAAACTCTCTTCCTTCACCTCTCCCTCTGTGAGATGGCCACAAAACAAGCAAAGTCTACAAAATAACTAGTTACTAGAGGGTCACTAAAGGTCAAATACTATGTGGTTCCATTTAGATAACTAGAGTAGTCACAATTATGGAAACGGTAAATAAAGTAATGATTGCCCAGTGCTGCGAGGAGGAGGGAATGAGGAGTTGTTGTTCCATGGTTATAGAGTTTTAGTTTTGTAAGATGAAAAAGTTCTAGAGATCAGTTGTACAATAATGTAAATATAGTCAACTCCACTGAATTGCACTCTTAAAAATAATTAAGACAGTAAATTCTACGTGCTTTGTTTTTACCACTATTAAAAACAAAAAACAAACAAACAAAAACACTAAAGAGAAGAGTACACGTTTACAAGTTTATCCAAACAGGAGGTTTGACATGGCCACCATAGTCTTTCTCCTCCTGGATGCTGCACTGTACTGCTATTGACTTGTGTTCAGTTAAGTGGATTATATTAGCTTAATTAGAATATGTAAAATATTGTGTCATGATACAGGGAGTATTCAAGGAAAATTTTGTTCAAAACATAACAATGGTTCTCCATCTTGACTGCATGTGAGAATAACTTGGGGTGTTTTTTAAAAATACCATCTTCCGTGTCCCACTGCATAGCGATTAAATCAGACTCCTCTAGGGGTAGTGCCTAAAAACCAGTTTGGGGTAAGGGGTTGTTTGTTCATTTGTTTCTGTTTTGCTTGTTTTTTAAGGCTCCAAGTGATTCTATCATATAGCCAGCAGTTTAGAGTCATTGAAAATACAGGTCCTCTAGTTATCTCATGACAAAGCACTTGAGAGTTCTTAAACTGGGCATGTTATACATTGTTCTTTTGCCCTGACACATGTTCCTAATTTATTGACCTCTCTTGTAATGAAAAATTGCTATGAATAGCATGCTGCTCAGCAGATTTTTTTAAAAAAATACATAAATGTTATCTTCCTTTTGAGGAAAAAGTAACACTTTAATAATGAGTGAAATGATCATTTTTTAAAAAGCAAAAACTTGTACTATAGTGAAGGAATTTTGAAAATGTATGGTTCAAATGTTTCCATCATTTGGTTGCTGAAAAAGTGATGTCATCATAGCTGTCCAATCAATAGCTTGAAAACAAAGTTTTCTATTCTTTTGAAAAAGACTTTTAGTAAACTTGGAGTCCAGTGTTTGTGGACAGCATTGAAAAATTGGTGTCAAGCCCTACCTAGTTTAGCTCAGTGGATAGAGTGTCAGCCTATGAACTGAAGGGTCCCAGGTTCAATTCCAGTAAAGGGCACATGTCCAGGCTATAGGCTCAAACCCCAATAAGGGGCATTTAGGAGGCAGCTGATCAATGATTCTCTCTCACCACTGATGTTTTTATCTCTCCCTGTCCTCTCCTCTCCTTTATGACATCAATAAATAAAAAAAATGTATTTAAGAAAAAGAAAAATTGGTGTCACAATTAAAAATTTTAAGCCATTTATACATTTTTTTCATTTAAATCTGCATATATTTGTGAGGTGTTTTTTTTTTTTCTTCTAGAAAATCAGAATTAAAACAAAATACAGAGCTGAGATCGGTTTGGCTCAGTGGATAGAGCGTTGGACTGCAGACTGAGAGGCCCCAGGTTTGATTCTGGTTGGGGGCATGTACTTTGTTTGCGGGCACATCTCCAGTGTGGGGCGTGCAAGAGGCGGCCGATTGATGTCTCTCTCTCATCGATGTTTCTAACTCTGTCTCTGTCCCTTTCTCTCTGTAAAAAATCAATAAAATATATAAAATAATAATAATAATAAAATAAAACAAAATACAGAACCAGAACTTTGAATTGCTAGATCGTAAAATGCTAAAAAAATGTTTTCTAAAACAATAAAGCATATTTAATAATAATACTCTTATTAAACATACCAACATACCATCTAAAATACATTGTATTGAAATATTAATGTTTCATAACTTTATTATTTAATGTTCTTTAAAACATATAATACATTCATTTATTTATGAATATACATTGAACTGCACTAAAAAAATTGGGAAGTGTATAGTCAAAAAGCAGTTTGAGGAGCCTTGACGTGCAGGAAACTATTATAGCACTCACATGTTCTCTGGTTTGTTTCTGCCACCCCCACTCTTGCTTCAGGTGCATATTAAAAATCCTAAACCATGATGGCCTCCAAGTACTTCACAACCAATAAAGAAGTAGAAATCTTTGTATTAAAAGCTGAACTCAAGAATGAAAAGAAAGAAAAGAGAAAGAAGGCTGTGAAGAAAGTGACTATTTTTATGACTGCAGGGAAGAATGTTAGTTTTCTTCTCCAGATGTAGCATATCTTTGCTTGATGAACTATGCCCAGTTGGCCAGACAAGGCCATCATGACTGTCAACAGAAGATTGTGAAGATCCCAATCCTCTAGTCCTGGCCCTGGCAGTTAGAACTTTGGGTACAATGGAGTGGACAAGATTACAGAATATCTCTGTGAGTCCCTCAGTAGTGCTTGAAAGACACAGATCACTATGTTAAAAAAACAGCAGCAGTCTGTGTGGCAGAACTCCAAGATATCAATGCCCAAATCATGGATCACCAGGGATTTCTGGATTCTCTGCAGGATCTCAGAGCAGATTCAAATCCAATAGTGATGGCTAGTGCTACAACTGTATTACCTGAAATCAGTGAGTCTTACCCAAACAGCAACTTAAAAGAACTGAACCCATAGAACATTTATAAGCTGCTGATAGCCCTGAATGAGTGTACTGAATGGGGACAGATTTTCTTCCTGTACTGCCTGTCTGATTACAACCCTAAAGATGACAGAGAGGCTCAGAGTATCGTGAGTGGGTAACTGCCGGTATCGTGAGTGGGTAACTATCTCATCCAACTCAGCAGTAAAAGTCCTAATGAAATTTCTAGAGTTGTTACCATCAGAAACACATGAATTGGTATAGCAGGTCTTGAGCTTGGCAACATGGGTTTCTGGTCATTTTGAGCTTCGAGATATTTATTGGTGGCTTCTCTCAATGAACCCTATCAGAGGCAAAGAAGTAGTCTTTTCTGATCTCTGAGGAGACAAATATTGAGCCATCTCTGCTGGGTGGTGAATCTGCCACAGTGGTTCTTTGGCCACTGTGTGCCACAAGCTTCAATGCCTTTGTGAAAGGAGTCATGGAATCCATCGCAAACACTTGCCAATACATCATGGGTGTACTGATGCAGGTGACAGCCCTGTTGGCACCACCACTGCCATCAACCTGGAACAGCCTCAGGTTATCCTTTCTCAAGGTGACCTTTTAAACCTTGACCAGTTTAAAAGGTCCCCAGTCAATATGCCAAGGTATCCTCTATGCAGGAAGGAGCTGTAGATCTCTTGAGAGAAGAACTAGATAGGCTGGTGGCATAATCCTTCATTCATCATTAGTGTCTAAACCTTTGCTCCTTCACCTACTGCTGCTATGGTCAGCAGTGGTCTAAACTCAACAGGCATAGGCATGGCACCTGCTGAGTATATGGCTCCTGAGGCTGTCTGGCTGCCTGCAGTAAAGGATAAAGGCTTGGAACATTTACTCATTGCCGAGGGCACATCTGTATGGAAATGAACTTCACCAACAAAGTTCTACTGTACATAACAGACTTCACAATCCAGTTTAATAAGAATAGCTTTGGTGTCATCCCCAGCACTCCTCTGGCCATCCATCCCCACTGGCCAGATGAGAGCATTGATGTCTCCCTGCCTCCCAGTCATGAAGATGGAACTCTGAATAACCCACAGGTGGCTGTGAAGGACAATATTAATGTCTTCTACTTCAGCCATCTCATCCCATTCAATGTTCATTTTGTAGAAGATGGCAAAATGGAGAGCCAAATCTTCCTTGCAGCATGAAAGGATATTCCCAATAAAAATTAATTTCAGTTTCAGATTAAAGAATATCATTTAAAAGCTGTTACAAAACAACAACATTTATACTATTGCCAAGGGGAATATGAAAGGGCATGCTGTACTAACGGCATTTGGATCTTGTCCGAGCTATGTAACCAGCCAGGAAATTCCAATTAGGTATAATTTATCCCTGAAATGTAGAGCTCCTGAAGTCTCTCCGTACATGTATCAGGTCTAAGACAGCATTTTGAAAAACTAATATACTTATCTGGTGTCTTTGGGCCACTTTGTGATTGCTCCAAGCCCAAAACTCTTAACTGAAAGAAATTGTATTACCATGTAGAATCTGAACCTAAATACAATGAGGTCACTCACCAAGGTAGTGACTAGTCTAACCTGTGCTAATATTAGGGCACAGCCTACTGGACAGATAAAACTCTCCAGTAGGCTGTGCCCTAATATTAGCACAGGTGACCTCATTGTATTTGTAACCACTGCTTCACTCACTTCCCACCTCTTGCTGCTCTCTGTCTTTACTTGTGGGCTTGTCCATACTGGGTCAATGAGTGTAGTTTAATATTTTGTAATTGAGAGCTCATTTCAAAGCAGAAAAAGCCCTAACTTGTTTGGCTCAGTGGATAGAGTGTCAGCCTTCGGACTAAAAGGTCCTAGGTTCAATCTCAGTCAAGGGCACATGCTCAGGTTGTGGGCTCAATCCTCAGCAGCTGATCAATGATTCTCTCTCATTGTTGACATTTCTATCTCATTCTTCCTCTCTTTCTCTGAAATCAATAAAAATATTTTTTTAAAAAAAGCAAGAAAAGACAAAAAATATCAAAGCAAGAAAAAGTGTCACTAGAAAAAAAAAAGGTTAGAGAACACTGCATTAACCTATACTTCTGTGGAAGAAAGGGGCCACATGCTGACATGACAAGCTCAGGAGAGGCCTGCATGACAGTCTTGCAAACTCAGAGACCTCAAGTAACCACAAAGGATTGTCTGAAATTAAACTTTAACTAAACTTAGTTATGGTGGGCAGTTACATCCTAGGCCAGTATCTTCACTGACAAGGACAACCTTTACCTAACTGAGCCTACCTGTCTTTTTGCTTCTATGATAATATACCCTTGAAATGTCTGAATAACTTGTAACTTCCCTTTTTCTGAAGCCCCTGGGGCACAACCAAATGCCACAAATTCCTTCATTATCATGTTAATTGTTCCTGCACCCACCTAAGTATGTTTCCATCATTTTACTTTTTATCCAATCCCAGGGGTTTCTTCTGCTTTGCTTTGTCCCATCTCCTTAATCTAGCACCAATCAATTTCATGTAACCCACCTACGTCCCTCCTTTGATTGCAAATGTATAAATACAAATGTAACCCACCATTCTCCGGAGCATTATCTCAATTTGTTGAGGTTCTTCCCAGCATGTGACAGTTTGGCTCAAATAAACTCACAAAAATTCTTTACAGGTTTCAATGATTTCTTTACACTTCCTTCTCTCCAAAAGTTTAGTATTCTTAAACAATTACAATACCTTCATAACACTGGCTATTTATTTTTAGTAAATTAGGTTAAATATGATTTATATTGCCAAAATCTCTAAATGTGTTGGAAGCAGGATTATATATTATATAATTTAATTATAATTAATTAATATATGTTATATATTAATTTATTTATAACTATATATTAAATTGCATATTATGCATTTTATTATATAATAAATTTAAAGCTGGTGCTTGAGAAAAATATAAGTTGGGTATCAATTAAGCGATTTGGTAAACAGAATTGCTAGTAAGATAACAATAAGAACAACAGCAAAAGATTTGAAATTTAAAAGACCAAAAGTCCAATTGGCATGTAACCAATAACAATTGAAATATATTTTGTTATTTTAATCATAAGTAAAAGTAAAAAAAATATTCTTCCTATTCCTGGAGTTCCCAAACAGCTTCTCCAGATCACCTCTGCTGTGTAAAACATTATCAAATTTTCTTTGTCCTTCTAGTATACAAGATGGGACACAACTAGGTTTACAGTTATTTGTATGGAAAATAATATAAAAGCCTAATATGCAAATTATCCCCATGGGAATTCCACAGAGACTAATCACTCGCTGTGACATGCACTGACCATTAGGGGGCAGTGCAGAGTGAAGGAATGCCCTGGTCAAGAGCCAGAAGGCCCGATGGGCCCTGATAACCAGCCAGACCTAGGGACCCTGTCTGTGCATGAATTTTGTGCACTGGGCCTCTAGTTAATAAATAAGAATATAAGAAGGAAAAAAAAAGAATAAACTATGTTTCATGTACTCACAACTGTAAACCTACTTTTGCCCCACTCTGTATAAGTAATTTTAAAGACAAGATATAAAATATACAGTCTGTATCATTTTGTAGTATAACTACATTTTTAATGAGAATTCTTCTTTTAGTTATTAAAGAAAATGTAGTCTATCTATAGTACATCTCAGAGGAAAAGAACTATGGTTGTTGACACTTGAAAAACCAAATGTGGCTATTTAAAATGTACATCTCTATTTCACTCATCCCCAAGTACACTGCCTAAATTTCAATCTTTCAGCTGGTTGAAATACTAGTATCAAACTAGCCTTATAATACCACTAGCATTGCTTACATATGTTTTATCATTGACCTTGGGGAAACCCAACTGAATGTGTCTTTGTCCACTGTATCTGCAAGATTATGCAAGTAAAAATTAAAGACAATAAATTTTCCACTTCCACGTGGTAAAACCTTTGTTTAAAAAACACTTTTGAATATGCTTTATTAACATTAAGTTCAAAAGAGAAAAGACCTGGGATTTTTAAATAAAATCTTAAAGTGGCAGGAATCCTGCATATGTAGGTTAAGAAGAATTGGTGAGTTGCAGTAGTGCTCTGAGCACTGAGGTTTGCAGTTAGAGGACCCAGAGGCCCCTCTTGAAACCAAATCAAATGGGTCTCCAGTCTCCTCCACTTGCTTTTTCATTAAATTCTTACATGCAACTTCCAATTCTTCAGAATTCTTTTGAAAAACACATTCTGTTGCCTTATAAAAAGTATGAACATGACTGGATAAAGCAATTTTATGATATTATCTAATCCTGATATCAGTGGATGATAAATTGTCCTGGAAAAGAAAGCCAAAGGAAGGCAAAGATCTATTTCTTAATGAAGTGCCCATACAGGGAACAGACTGAGTAAGAAGATCAAGGAGCAACAAAGACTGGGCCACAATAAAATTCCAATTTCTAATTTATTCTAAGAGATGGGAAGAGTCTGAGAAGGTTGAGAATGTGGAGCACTGACCACAAAGAGAATAGATTAGAAAAGGAAGGAGAAGCAACTCCTTCCTTTTTCACATAAGAGTACATGCATATGGCATAGAGTTTTGTTTTCCAAAGTGAAGCAATACTGTTTGAGTGTTTTTCATCATAGCTTCTTGTCTTACTTTTATATGTTATTAACTTATTTTTTAATTATAAAGATATTGTAGTATCATAACCAAGGAGATAGGGGCGTATTTTTCAATTAAATACTGTAACTATATAGAAATATTAACAAGTTTATGTTGATAATGTTGATTTTAAATTCAGTGTAATGTTTTTACTAAAACATTAAAAACTTATTCACAGTTATAAACACGTAAAGAAATGATAAAACTATTATTTACTTAGTTCACAATAATTTGAAACATTTAAAAGAGCATGATTTCCAGTGGAGTCTTGCCTGGGTGGGAATGGCTGGGGAGGGGAGAAGGGGTACTGTTGGGGGAAAAGGAGACATGTAAAACTTTAGACAATAAATAATAATAATAATAATAAAAAGAGCCTGATTTATTTGTCAAAAAAAATTATCAAGATTAGGTTGAAGGGTACTTGCCTTATTTTCATTACATTAACTTATTAGATGAAGCAAACATGAACTGTAATGCTCCTTTCTAAGTTTTAGTCAGTTTCCAACATATTATTCTCTGGACTTTCAATGTCATGAAGTATTTTCCAAAATTCCTTTAATGTGAAAATTTTTGCCAGCATCACTTCTCCTAGGACATCTTCATTCTTTATATTACAACCAGTGCCTCATATATGTCTCCAAGATAATTTTCATTATTTTCTTCCAGCTGTACATATAGATTTTTGAACATCAGTTGTGTCAACATTACCATGGTCAGCTCTTTCTTCTATAAACTCCATTTATATTGATTCAAATTTCACTACCATTTTTTGTTGTTTTGCTGAATGTTCATTTTTCTTGGCCAATTCCCTCTTTTGGTTATCCATTTTTAGAAAAAATGTTATGTGGCTTTATCATTGAGAGACAAGGAGACTGCACAACTAAATGCTTTGTTGACTATGCATAATCTGGATAACAGATGTAAAGTGATTGATCACCAACAGTTTTGGAAAGCAGTAATGGGACTGGTCACTGATCATGATGTACCTCTCCTATTTAGGAAATTATTTCCAACTGAAGGGCAAACAGTAAAGTTTGTATCTTATATAAATAGTCACTATAACATATCACATTAAGTAAAACTTAAATCATTTTAGGAGAACAGTATTACCTAACTAAATCATGGTAAATGAAATTCCTTCAATGGATGTTGGCATTTTTAAAAATCTGTATTTTTCTTACAGAATCTGGTAGTATGAACCATATTCAAGAAAAACTAATTTTCTGCCAAAACCAGTTTGGCTCAGTGGTTAGAGTGTCGGTCTGTGGACTGAAATGTCCCTGTTCGATTACGGTCAAGGGCATGTATCTTGGTTGCGGGCACATCCCCAGTAGGGGACGTGCAAGAGGCAACTGATGGATGTCTCTCTCTCATCAATGTTTCTAACTTTATCCCTCTCTCTTCCTCTCTGTAAAAAATCAATAAAGTACAGTGGTACCTCGAGATATGAGTACCCTAACATATGAGATTTTTGAGATACGAGCCATTTTTGCTTTGAAATACAAGCAACATTTGAGATAGGAGTGATTGCGCGGATCGGCCAGCTGCACACAACCCACCAGTTTACCTCGACTCTAGCGTCTCATAGTTTCCCACGCCTCAAGGTTACGGAACGAATTAAACTCGTATCTCGAGGTACCACTGTATATTTTTTAAAAAAAAGAAAGAAAAACTAATTTTCTCACTTCAACAATTTAATGGGCACCAATAAGATAATTGCATACAGTCTGTAATCTGAGAACATAATGTTCAAAAAATGATGTAAAAGTTCATAGATGAGTGAACTTATTCTTGGTCAAGAGATCAAAAGAGATAACAAAGCTAATAAGATGGAAGACAAGTATTTTCAAGGTTATTCCAATGGCTGCTGGGGTTTCCACCAAAAGTATAAACTTCTTTCCTATTCCTCTAACATTAGTTATCTTGCTGTTATAAATGATTTTATGAATAACTTTGTAATTAGAATAACTTTAAAGTGTAATAACTAGACAAAATGGTATCAAGTTTTAAGGCTGTTGCCTTGAAAGTATTTGTCTTCAATGTCATTAGTTGATCTCTGTTTTGATCCCTCAACCAAAGGTAATTTCAGTCACCTATGAATTTCTTTTATCATTTTTGAAACTTACGTTCATCTGGTTATATTATTCTTTGCATAAAAGTGTGTAAATCATAGCTACAGCACAGAGGGACCCGTTTTTCTGGAGAGCTAAAGTTAAGAAAATAGCAAGTACATACTGCTTACTGAATGCCAAGATGAATAGTTGTCACAGAAAACAAGAGTCTTCTCAAAAAATTATTTTCTAAGCTTTCTGGGATGATAATCGATGTGGAACAATTACTATGCTGGTGAAATATTTAATAGCTTAAGAACATTCTGTAATTTGAAAGCTTTAAAAAATTCTTTGTGACACTTCAAAGAAAGAACATAAAAATGAAATGTAGTCAACTTCTCCCAACAGGCAGAGTTCCACGACAACATGAGTGTGCAGGGAAGAGTCAGGGTACATTCTACTTATGTTTGAGATTGTAGCTACATTTACATTTCATAATGTTTTTAAAGCTATTCCTAAATAGTGAATGATTTTTTAAAAGGCCAATTAAATTGGCACAATTTATAAGTTGGGGCAGAAAAGAAAGGAATGTTAAAACTGGTATAATTACATATAAAAGCATTTACAAGTCTACTGAGGTATATTTTGACAAATTGAAAAAAAGTCTAAAGAAGAAATATTTTCAAGATAATTTTAAAAAATATTGTCAAATGAATAAAACATGCCACTGCTATTCTACAAATTAGTTTCTATTCCTGATGACAACTTTCAGAAAACTACAATTCCCTGTATCCCTTGGGACTCTATAGTTTTAAATCTCTTTGTAAGAACTCTAATACAAATATTTTAAGTATCAGACAATACTAAAAATCAGCCATTATATTTTCAGTTTAACCAAAATAAATGATAAGTTAAACTCTGAACATCAATCAAGTTAATGTTACTGGTTATTTCAAATATCAAAATAAAATTAAATAATAGTACCAGTTTCACACCCACTTTTTAGATCAGTATTGACTTTTGTTGATTATGCGTACTTAATTATTCATAGGTTAATTAATACTATAGATGTGTACACATTCTCCTCTTAGAATTTGCAACTTAAAATGTATAAAACATGATTTTATTAATATATTTGTTTCAAAATTTGTTAATGCTCTTACTTCTTTTGGCAATATGTTAATTACTGACAAAAATAAAGATGTGCTTATGTAGTCATTATATCAACCAAATACTTGGAAAATTTAGTTTGTCTTTTAAGAAAAATAACAGCATTAATTAAATGGCCACTTTTTCATTAAAGATGGTGTCTGACAATCATAAAACACATCACTTTGCTTCTTGTCTCATTCATTTGCTATTTTGCACTAAGTTCTAAATTTAATATCCAGTGCCAACAAAAAATTTCCCCTCAATATCTGAGCAACTAAAACACTACCTTACTCTCCAGAGTCCTCATCCTAAGCAATCATTGGTCAGCAGATAATTGGCAACATGTGTCCCTACAGAAATATAATCTAAGCCAAGAAATAGTAAAGTCTTACTGGAGGAATTTCCGCTTCACTAGATGATACCTTCTTGGATCTTTCAGAGCTCTTGGTAGTTATTCAGCTTGTCTTCAGTTTTATTCACTGAAATACTGCCACCTTCAGGAAGAAATGTGTGAATCTGCAATTGCATTCTCAAATGGAGACCCTTAAATCCAAACCGTACTTGCTTTTTTATAACATAATTGTGAAGTATCCTATTAAAATATCTTTCCTCTATATCTACAGGTTATTAACTATTTCTTCATACTTTATTTTTCTTATTAGTTATTTTCCAAACAAATAGACATTAAAAAGTTTCTCAGAAATAATAAATAGAAGAGAATTCATTATTATCAATAAAATAAAAACTACCTCAATAAGACCAGGAATTTTCAGGTATTAAATTATAAAAAAACATGAAGAGCAACTTCTAGGATATTTTGTGTGTTCAAATAATAAAATACATAGATATAATATAGGTACATGGCTTAAAAATAATTTCAAAAACAATTTATACATTTTATAAGGCAATTATTTCTTTAAATGTATTAAATTGAGGCTTCTAAAACAGAAAATTTTTCCCCTTTACATTGTAGTCCCTCCTACATTTTGGATGAACATAAATGTTAAAAGCAACTCTGTGTCAGCTTTTTGGTGTTTAAATTGAGTATTTCCATTTACATAAAACGTTTACACACTCTCCTTTCTCCTATTTTTTTCTCTTTTATTTTTGTAACCTGCTCTTGATCTCACTTTATAACCTTTCCTTTTGCTTATTCTTCCCCCTATCTTCTTTCCCATCATCCTCTTCTCTTCATTGGTTTACCTTTCCTTCATTTAGAAAATCCATTTTTTATATCCAATAAGCAATGTATACAATGTCCTTTTCCTGCTTTCTCTTTATTCCCTATTATCAGACACTGCCAACTAGCACTTTTCCAAAAGTACATTTTAAAATACAATTACTATGAAATGTCATAAATATTCTTCAAAATACTAATTATATAACCCAATTAGAAAAACCACATATAAACCTCTTATTTTTATACTTTAAAGTAATTTGACAATTACAAGTATGTCAATTCCCCTCATATTAATTAACAAATTGTATAAATTAAAATCTCAATGAAAAGAACAGATGAATAAATTACAAACAAACTATAGTATAGAAAAAAGTTGGCATGTGTTAAAGTTATCATTTCTAAAAGTAGGGAAAATTGCTTAATTAATGATGGTAGAACAATTAGTTAACTATTTAAAAAAATAAAATTAGATCTTCTACCTGATAAAATGCTAAAATAAAACCTACATAGAATGATAATTTTTTAAATTTATCTTTATTGTTGAAAGTATTACAGATGTCCCCTTTGTTTTTATTCCCATTGACCCCCCTCTACACTGCACCCACCCCTTGCACGCCTTCACCATACTATTGTCTGTGTTCATAGAATGAACCTTTTTTTAAAAAAAAATAAAGGTCTATTTAAAATACATGTAAATATTTATTGAATTATAATGTAGGTAAGAAAGAAACAATAAAGAAAAAGGTTTAATACATGGGTTAACATTTCTAAAAATTAAAAAACATCATAAATATAAATAATCAAATGGTAATTTGGAAAGATAATTTTCAACATTAATTGAAAGAGAAGGTTTAATAACCTTATATCTGAAGGTACACTATAAATAATAAGAATAAGATACTTACACAGCAAAAAATGAATAAAGGTGATAGAAAAATCAAAAGAAACATTTCTGTTCAATATATATCTTTACGTTCAACCTCATGAGCAATAAAATGCAAATTAAGCGTGCAAGTTTTTGCCTCTAAAATCGATGAATATTTTTTATACTTTTAAAATAAATCTTTATTGTTCAGATTATTACAGATGTCCTTCCTTTTTTTCCCTATATCTCCCCTCTACCTGATTCTCCAAGCCACCTCATGCTCTTACCTCCCGCACTGTCTTCATCCATAGGTGTAAGATTTTTGTCCAGTCACTTCCCACATCCCTCACACTCACATCCCCCTTCCCTCCGAGAATTGTCAGTCCACTCCCTTTCTATGCTTCTTACTCTATTATACTCATCAGTTTAATCTGTTCATCAGACTTTTTATTCACTTGATTTTTAAATTCATTTATTGATAGGCATGCATTTGTTGTCATTTTGTTGTTCATAATTTTTATCTTTACCTTTTTTTCTTCTCCTTCTCCTTCTCCTCCTTCTTCTTCTTTCTCTTCTTAAAGAATACCTTTCAGCATTTCATATAATCCTGATTTGGTGGTAATGAACTTCTTTAGTTCTTTCTTATCTGTGAAGCTCTTTATCTGACCTTCAATTCTAAATAATAGCTTTGCTGAGTAGAGTATTCTTGGTTGTAGGTTCTTGCTATTCATCACTTTAAATATTTCTTGCCACTCCCATCTGGCCTGCATAGTTTCTGTTGAGAAATAAGCTAACAATCATATGAGTACTCCCTTGTAGGTAACTGTTTTTCTCTTGCTGCTTTCAAGATTCTTTCTTTGTCTTTTGCCCTGGGCATTTTAATTATGATGTGTCTTGGTGTGGTTCTCTTTGGATTCCTTGTGTTTGGGGTTCTGTGCACTTCCTGGACTTAAAAATCTATTTCTTTCACCACATAGGGGAAGTTTTCTGTCATTATTTCTTCTAATAGGTTTTTAATATTTTGCTCTCTCTTTTCTTCTGGCACCCCAATAATTCAGATATTGGTTGAAGTTGTCCCAGAGGCTCCTCACACTACCTTCATATTTTTGGATTCTTTTTTCTTTTTGTTTTTCTAGTTGGGTGTTTTTGTTTTTTTAAATTTCAAATCTTTGGCTTGATTCTTGGGGTCCTTTAGTCTACTGTTGAATTTCTATATATTCTTTATTTCAGATAGTGTATGCTTAATTTCTGACTGGTCCTTCTCCATTTTTTGGCATTCTCATTAAGATCATTAATGGCCTCACCAAGTTCCTCAGAGGTTTTTTAGACGATTCTTGAGTAACCTTATAAATGTGGTTTTGAACTCTATGTCCAGTCGTTTGCTTTCCTCCATTTCTTTCGTTTGTAACATGTTTCTTTGACTCCGCATTTTGGCTGCTTCCCTGTGTTAATGGGGTGGTTTTTTGTGGTAAGTGACCTATAGGTCCCAGTGGCTCAGCCTCCCCTATCACCTGAGGTGGACACCCTTAGTGCACCCTTTTGTGGGCTGAGTGCAAAGTCTTGTTGTAATTAAGCCTTTATTGCTGTTGGTACACTGGGAGAAATAGACCTCCATGCCAATTGGTTGTGATGACCTGCTGTATCTATAATGGAAGAACTGCTATGCAGGATACACCCTTATGGGGCAAGATTTGTTTCAGTGGGTTTTGGTACTCACTGAGTCTGCCTCTTGAATGTGTCACTTATGGATGTGTGGAGTTGACCTTTGGTGTCATATCACACTGACCACTAGGTACTCTGGCTCTGGATCTCCAATGAGGTGCAGGTGTCTGAGGTCACCCAGCAGGAGCTACAGCGAGATCTGCAGATTTCTCCTCTTTGCTTGGGGTTTGGAGGTTTTGGAACTGTCTAACCAGAGCTGCAGTTTGTTAAGTTAAGCTGTGATAGGGCAGGCCATTCATGTGCAAAAGCCAGTGTGCAGAGCTTGGGTGGGTTTGTAAATTGTACAGGGTGAGGTCTCAGGGAATCACTAGGCCAGCGTGTGGCAAACAGCGATGGCTGCCAGTCAGCCATCTCTGTGTCTCCAAGTTTCCTCGTCCCCGCCTCAGTGCAGTAAACAATTATTCGTGCATGCACCTCTACAAGAAATCCACCCTCACTTTCTAACCCAATGGCAGACAGTTCAGCGTCTCCCCATAGGAGTCTGGGTCCCCAGAGTCTCACAGAAAACTGAAGTTTAGAGTAATTGGGAACTTGTGTCTCCCTTCAGGTTAAAAAAAAACCACATCATACCCAGTCACCAGTCCCAGCCTGATTTGCGTGCCTCCATACCTCAGCTTTTCTGCGCTTGTGCACATCCCTATGCTCTTTTCTCTTTCCTTCTAGTTTTAGAACTTCTACTTAGCCAGCTTTCCCATGGTTCGAGGTGATAGATATTTTGTCTTTTATTTGCCGTTTTGGTGTGGTTGTGAGAGGCAACACATACAGGTGTATACCTTATGCCGCCATCTTGGTTTTCAATCTTGATGAATAATTTTTAAATTATAATGCCCAGTTTCAGAAAAGGTGTTGCAAAAATGACACATATATAACCTTTTTTGGAGGACAATTTAACATTGTATATCCAAAGTCTTACCCTCTTATCCTTTAGCCAAGCAATTCCTTAGAACACAGTGTTGTATGTTCAAGGGAAATAATAATGATGTAAAGAAATTTATATACAAGAATAATCACAGTAGGGTTGGTAAAATAAATAATGAAATAATATGCAATTATTTATTCTGTTTTAAAAATAATTACATTTGAAAATGTTCAAAGATTTATAAAATGATTAAAGTGAGTTATTAAACTATATTATAGCATAAATATAATGTGTACTTATATACACAAAGGGAAGAGACTAATAAATTGTTAATTGTTTTTTTCTGAGTATAATACCATTTAAAAAAAAAACACTTTTCAGTATTTTCTAATTTTCTCAATAAAATGACATTTTATCAGGAAAAGAGTTGTTTTTCTAACCAATGAAAATCCTATTTAAATTTATTTTTTAATCAAGAATACTAATGGAAAAGTAGAGAGATCATATGTAACATATATTTTCAAAAATTATTTCTTTTTCAATTTCCATAGAATGTCCAACACCAAAAATGGACTCTAATGTAAAGTATGGATTTGGTAATAAGATGTGCCAAAGTAGGATGTGTCTGGTGCAGGATGTTGGTAGTGGAGGAGGTTGTGCATGTGTGGGGACAAAGGACATATGGCAAATCTCTGTACTTTCTGCTCAATTTTTCCATGAATGTAAAACTTTTGTAAAGAATAAAGTGTGGCGGGGGGAACGAATCCCAGGATATAAATTGGATGTAAAATAGATTGGGCACTATATAATACAGAAATTTTAAAACAATACTGATTTAGTGTAGAAGCCTTTGAAGTGTCCTGATTAGCTACATAGAAAGTTTTTGAATATCAATTGCTTTGAGAAAGTCTATATCTCACATAATGAGCATAAAATTAAGACAATATTTTTTTCATTTGCTTTTTATCCCCATAGATAGAAAGTGATCTGTAAGAGCTCCATCCTATAGAAATATAACATACATATGTAATTTTAAATTATCTGGATTCACAGTAAAACAAAAATAGAAAAAGGAAATGGGTAAAATAATATTTAATAGTATATTTTATTTAACCAACATATCTAAGTATTATCATTCCAACATGTAATCAGTATTGAAAAATTGAGATATTTATTCTTTTTATTATATTAACTCAATGAAATTTGATGTGAAATTAAAATCAGTACACAACTAAATTTAATTGCTAACTTTTCTTTTTCTTTTTTTTGATTAGATGATATTTTATTTTTAATTATTTATTATTTATTTATTTATTTTACAATTTGAACTTGAAGCCAGCTGACTTATCTGGTTTTTCTTTTTCTTTTCTTTTTTTCTTAATTTTTTATACATATCTCACAATTGCCCCTCCTCCCTCCCAGGTATACACCAACTCCCCCCCACTAGTGTCTGTGTTCATTGTTTATGCTTATATGCATGCATACAAGTCCTTTGGTTGATCTCTTATCTACCCCACCTAACCTTAATCTTCCTGCTGTAATTTCAGAGTCCGTTTGATTCTTTACTGCCTCTATATCTATCCTTTTGTTCATCAGTTTATGATGTTCTTTATTATCCACAAATGAGAGATCATGTGATGCTTCTCCTTCATTGACTGGCTTATTTCACTAAGCATAAGGCTTTCCAGTTCCAACCAGGTTGCTAAAAATGGTAAGAATTCCTTCTTTTTAATGGCAGCATAGAATTCCATTGTGTAGATGTACCACTGTTTTCTGATCCACTCATATGCTGAGGGGCACCCAGGCGGTTTCCAAATAGTAGCTATTGTAAATTGTGCTGCTATGAACATAGGGGTGCATAAATCCTTTATGATTGGTGTTTGTGATTTCTTAGGATAAATTCCTAAGAGTGGGATTACAGGGTCAAATGGGAGATCCATTTTTAGTTTTTTGAGGAAACTCCATACTGTTCTCCACAGTGGCTGAACCAGTCTGCATATTTGGCTGAACCAACAGTGCACAAGGGTTCCTTTTTCTCCACATCCTCGCCAACACTTGTCGTTTGTTGATTTGTTGATGATTGCCATTATGACTGGTGTAAGATGGTATCGCATTGTTGTTTTGATTTGTATCTCTTGTATGATTAGTGACTTTGAACATGTTTTCATGTGTCTCTTGGCCTTCCTTCTGTCGTCTTTCGAAAAGGTTCTATTTAGGTCCGTTGCCCATTTTTTTATTGGATCGTTCATCTTCCTTTTATTAAGTTGTATAAGTGGGCTTTAGATTTTGGAGATTAAAACTTTATCAGTCATAACATTTGCAAATATGTTCTCTCATACAGTGGTCTTTCTTGTTGTTTTGTTGATGGTTTCTTTTGCTGTGCAAAAGCTTTTTATTTTGATGTAGTCCCATTTGTTTATTTTTTCTTTAGCTTCCATTGCCTTTGGAGCAGTATCAGTGAAGTAGTTCTTTCAGCATATATGTGAGATTGTACTACCTGTGGATTCCTCTAGTATTTTTATGGTTTCCCTTCTAATGTTTAAGTCCTGTATCCATTTTGAGTTTATTTTTGTATTTGGTGTAAGTTGGTGGTCCAGTTTTATTTTTTTGCATGTATCTGTCCAATTTTCCCAACACTATTTGTTGAAGAGGCTATCTTGGCTCCATTGAGTGTTCATGCCTCCTTTGTCAAATATTAGTTGAGCATAGTGGTTTGGGTGGATATCTGGGTTCTCTATTCTATTCCATTGCTCTATATGCCTGTTCTTGTGCCAGTACCAGGCTATTTTGAGAACAGTTGCTTTATAATATAGCTTGAAATTTGGTATTGAGATCCCACCTACTTTATTCTTCTTTCTCAGAATTGCTGAGGCTATTCGTGGTCTTTTTTTGTTCCAGATGAATCTATGAAGAATTTTTTCTAGGTCTGTGAAATATGTCGTTGGTATTTTAATGTGTAGTGCATTGAATCTATAGATTGCTTTGGGTAGTATGGACATTTTAATGATGTTGATTCTCCCAATCCATGAGCATGGTATGCTCTTCCATCAGTTAACATCTTCCTCTATCACTTTTTTCAGTGTCCTGTAGTTTTCTACATATAGGTCTTTTACCTCTTTAGTTAGGTTTATTCCTAGGTATCTTAATTTTTTTGCTGCGATGGTAAATGGGGTTGCTTTTTTAGTCTCTCTTTCTGTAATTTCACTATTAGTGTATAGAAATGCCACAGACTTCTTAAAACTAATTTTGTATCCTGTTACATTGCCGAATTCATTAATTAAGTCAATTGGTTTTGGGATGGAGTCCTTTGGGTTTTTTATGTACAGTATCATGTCATCTGCAAATAAGGACAGCTTTACTTCTTCTTTTCCAATTTGGATGCCTTTTCTTTCTTCTTCTTGTCTAATTGCAATGGCTAGTATTTCCAGTACTATGTCGAACAGGAGAGGTAAGAGTGGGCATCTCTGTCTTGGTCCTGTTCTTAGAAGAAAAGGTTTTAGTTTTTGCCCATTTAGTATGATGTTAGCTGTGGGTTTATCATATATGGCTTTTATGATGTTGAGGTATGATCCTTCTATTCCCACTTTGCTGAGAGTTTTTATCAAGAAAGGGTGTTGGATTTTGTCAAATGCTTTTTCTGCATCAATTGATATGACTATGTGATTTTTATCTCTCAATTTTTTTATGTAATGTATCACGTTTATTGATTTGTGGATATTGTACCATCCCTGCATTCCGTGGTCATGGTGTATGATCTTTCTGATGTACTGCTGGATCTGATTTGCTAGAATTTTGTTGAGGATTTTGGCATCTATGTTCATGAGAGATATTGGCCTATAATTCTCTTTCATTGTGTTGTCTTTACCTGGTTTTGGTATTAGGGAGATGCTGGCTTCATAGAAGGTGTTTGGAAGTGATCCTTCTTCTTGAATGTTTTTGAATTGTCTGAGGAGGATAGGTTTTAATTGTTCCTTGAATGTTTGGTAAAACTCTCCTATGTAGCTATCTGGTCCCGGGCTTTTATTTGCTGGAAGCTTTTTGATGACTGCTTCAATTTCTTTCATAGTTATTGGACTATTGAGATGTTTAGATTCCTCCTCGTTGAGTTTTGGAAGGTTATATTTTTCTAGGAAAATGTCCATTTCTTGCAGGTTGTCCAATTTGTTGTAATAGAGTTGTTCATAGTATTTTTGAACAATCCTTTGTATTTCCACAGGGTCTGTTGTTATTTCTCTTCTTTCATTTCTGATTTTGTTTATTTGGGTGTTCTCTCTTTGCTTCTGGACGAGCCTGGCTAGAGGTTTGTCAATCTTGTTTATCCTTTCAAAGAACCAGCTCTTTGTTTTGTTGATCTTTTGAATTGTTTCTTTGGTCTCCAAGTTGTTTATCTCCGCTCTGATCTTCACTATTTCCTTCCTTCTGCATACCCTGGGCTTTTCTTATTGCTCTCCTTCTAGCTGTTTGAGTTGTAGGGTTAGGTAATTTATTACCATTGTTACCTGTTTTTTGCAGTAGGCTTGTAGGGCTATGAACTTCCCTCTCAAGACTGCTTTCACTGTGTCCCATAAATTTTGTATTGTTGTGTTGTCATTGTCATTTGTTGCCATGATGTTTTTAATTTCTTCCTTGATCTCTCTGGTTACCCAGTCATTGTTTAATAGCATGCTGTTTAGTCTCCATGTGTTTGATTTCTCTCTATTGTTTTTATTATAGTTGATTTCCAGTTTTATCCCACTGTGGTCTGAGAAAATGCTTGATATGATTTCTATCTTCTTGAATTTAAAGAGACTTTTCTTATGACCCAACATATGATCTATCTTTGAAAATGACCCATGTGCACTGAAGAAGAATGTATATTCTATGGCTTTGGGGTGAAATGTTCTGAAGATGTCAATTAATTCCATCTGGTCTAGTGAGTCATTTAGGATTGATGTTTCTTTTCTGATTTTTTGTTTAGAGGATTTGTCCAGTGGTGACTGTGGGTTATTAAAGTCTCCTACTATGATTGTATTGCTGTCAATCTCTCCCTTAATACTCTTCAGGAGTTTTTTATGTACTTAGGTAGTCCTATATTGCGTGCGTATATGTTTACCATAGTTATTTCTTCTTGTTGGATTGTTCCCTTTAGTATTATGAAGTGGCCTTCTTTATCTCTTATTATGTCCTTCACTTTGAGATCTAATTTGTCATATATAAGTATTGCAACCCTAGCTTTTTTTTCATTTCCATTTGCCTGAAATACCATCTTCCATCACTTCACCCTCAATATGTGTGCATTTCTTTTCCTGAGGTGGGTTTCTTGTAGACAGCAGATATGTGGATCATGTTTTCTTATCCAATCGATTACCCTATGTCTTTTGATTGGAGCATTTAATCTGTTTACATTTAAATTTATTATTGATAAGTACTTATCTATTGCCATTTTTAGTCCTTACCCCCGAGTTCCTTCTTTGCTTCTTATTTCTTTTTATTACAGGAGACCCTTTAACATTTCTTGCATTGCTGGTTTGGTGGTAATATATTCCCTTAGTTCTTTTTTGTCTGTAAAGTTTCTGATTCCATCTTCAATTTTGATTGAAAGCCTTGCAGGGTACAGTATTCTTGGATTCAGAGCCTTCCTTTGCATGACTTTGTATATTTCATTCCATTCCCTTCTGGCCTAATGAGTTTCTGTTGAAAAATCAGTAACTTTCTGTAACTTTCTGTTTATCTCTGGCCGCTTTTAAGATTCTTACTTTGTTGTTGGTGTTTGCCAATTTAATTATAATGTGCCTTGGTGTCGCTTTGTGGGGTTCATTTTGCTTGGGACTCTCTGAGCTTCTTGGATTTGTGTGGGTTTTTTCTTTCCTATATTGGGGAAATTTTTTGTCATTATTTCTTCAAACAGGTTCTCTAATCATTATTCAGTTTCCACTCTTTCTGGAACCCCAATTATGCGGATGTTGTTGTGTTTTTTTTGTGTTATCCCAAAGTTCCCTTAGGCTCTCCTCTTGCTTTTTAACTTTTTTTTCTAGAAGCTGCTGTACTTGGTTCTTTTTTCCTACCACGTCTTCTAGCTCCATGATGTGGTGCTCTGCTTCTTCTAGTCTACTTTTGATGCTTTCTATTGAGTTCTTTAAAGCAGTCATGTCATTTGTTATTTCTTCTTGCATTTCTTCTTGCTTCTTCTTCATTTCCTCTTGGGTCTTCTTCATTTCCTCTTGGCTCTTATTCATATTGTTGAATTTGTCTTCCATTCTTTTCATCCACCTTATGATCATTTCTCTGAACTTTTTCTCTGGCAGACTTATTTCTGCTTCTATTTCCTTTACGTCCTTTTCTGGTGATACCTGCATATCTGTCGTATGCAGGCTGTTTCTTCTTCTTTCCATGGTCTTTCTTCTATGGGTGTCTGGTTATGTAGTTCTCTCTCCTACGAAGATTCAAAGGCACAAACTACAACACGACTTGGTACAGCACACAAGGCACTGAACAGAATTGTATTCACCATGTTAATAATCACCAATAAGGTGACCACCAATGAAAGAAGAATTAGGGTAAGTAGAGAAAGAAGAAGAGGAAAAGGAAAGAAGTGCCAAAATCAAATTGGGAGAAGGAGAAATTAATTAATTAATTAATTAATTAATTAATTAATAAAAAATAAAATAAAATTTAAAAGAAAGGAGAAGAAGAAAAAGAAAAGAGAAAGAGAAACTAAGTCAGAGAGAAAAGAAAGCAGATAAGAGAGAAAAGGGGAACAAAATATAGATGTCAGGAGAAAACTTCAATAGAACAGTTACTAATCCCAATTAAGGCCAGCAACCAGTACCTAGAGATTAATACAAACTATAAATAACAACTGGTATCGAGGGAGGCAACGGAAAAGAGAGGTAAAAAACAAAGCAAGCAAAAAGCAAAATAAAACAAGTAGAATAAGCTAAAACAACCTTACCAAAAAGTACAAAAAATCGTTATAATCACTGTTCAGGCAAATAGCAACAAAAAGACAGAGAAAAAATAACTTTTTGGCTAGTGAAGACAAGAAGAGAGAGGTTTGTATGGACTTGTAGTAGGGGATTTGAAATTCAATATATAAGTGGGGTGAAATTTTAACCAGGTAAAGAGAAAGAATAGGGAAAATCTAAAGTTAGAAAAGGGAAAGAGAAACAAGACAACAAAATGGGGAAAGTTAGAAGGAAAGTGTTGGCATAAAGGTAGAGCTGAGATGGAGTAAAATTATGCTAAAGAAAAGATGAAAATAGAATGTAGAACTCTAATCCTGAAGTAAAATAAGGAGAAAACAACTAGTATTATTACTACTAGTATTTTACCAAAAAGGTAAAATCAATTGAGGTGGAAAGAAAAAATAGTTGTTAAATTAAAATATGTAAAAATAAAAATAAAAATTTTAAGAAAGAAAAAAAAATAGAATGGTCATTCACTTCCACTATTATTCTGCTTGGCACTCCTGTTTCCCAGTAGGGAAGGTATTGCAGTTCCCTGTGTTCCACTGATGATGTTTTAATCTCTTTATTCTTTTGTGGTTATGTGAGAGTCAATTTGTGCGTCATCCACTGGGTGGCAGTATTTTGGAATTGACCTCTGAGACAAAGCACAGGACCTCTCTCTGCAGTTCTCAGATCCTGCTATTTTGTGGTTCTCAAAACGGGTTTGTGTGGATTTTGCAGCCAGGACACTGTAATAACTCCCAGGTTGTCCCTCTGCCTCAGATCAAAACCAGTTGTTTTCCAGAGCTCCCCTCTGTTAACAGCTCTGAGTTTGCCTCCACACTTAGGCATCATGCCCTGCCCCACCTCCGCGGACCTCCCTAGAGGCAGCTTTCCTGCAGCCTGGTTCCTACAGTGTTTGCGTCTTTGTTCTGAGGGGCAGGAGACCTCACTTTATCCCAGGCAAAATCTGACCTTTCTGTGTGCTGTGTGGATCTCTGAATCCGCTGCATATCTGTGCCGATTGGAGAGTGGTGTTCTGGGTCCCTGGCTGTTCGGTGGGTGCTTCAGCCGCAGCTTTCAGACCGCCGCAGTCATCCACCTCCCTCTGCAAGATGGCGCGGTCTCCGTGTTCGCGCTGGTGGCTCCGGCCTACAAAAACCCTGTGGCAGTGGGGCTGATTGGCCAGGAGAGCCCCGTCCAGTCCAGCAGTTCCCTGCCTTCTCCTGGAGGATAACTGACTCTTAACTTGACAAGAAACACTCCCAGTGCGACTCTCGGCTGCTCTCTCTCCCTCTGCCCAGCGACAAAGCTTTAGACGTGTCCATCTATTCCACTGCCATTTTTTTCTTCCAGTTGCTAACTTATCAGTGAAAATATTTGATCAGCATTTAGATTTCATAAGACTTATTTTTAAAAAACCAAGTTTATATATCCAAGTTTTCCCCAACATAATTAAATTTTCCTCTTACAGAATTTGTTTTTAAATTTAAGCAGAATAAAATTTAAAATCAAGTTCCTCAGTTGTACTAGCCACATTTCATGTGTGGCTAGAGGCTACCTTATTAGAATATCTTATATCTTCTCCTGGAATATATTACTTTATGGGCAATAGGCCTGAATGCACCTTCTACTTAACAAGGTCAAATCTAATTCTTAACCATTTTAAAAGAATGCAAATTGTTGATCCTTACCTTCTTTTTAGTTTCATTTTAATATCACTAAATCACATGTGAGATGAGTTATTCTCAGCAAATTCATCTACACAAAGAAAATACCCCATCCTGAAAATGAGGTATCTGCTCCCAGCAATCAGTTGCCTGCACAATTTCACTTATTCTCAGTGGATTTAGGAATAATTTTGCCACTAAACAATATCTAATAGTAAAGACTGAAGGTGTAAACAATGCAAAATAAAGGCATTTTGCTATTTATAGTAGATGGATTTGTGACTGCCCAGGCAACAGGACTTCCTCACATATTTAGGAAGTCTTGCATGGCCCAAAGGAGTGGAACTAATGAACTGTCCAAAGCTCAGCTGTGCTTTTCAGTTTGTCCTTACAAATTGGACAAGCCCTTTACTGTTAGAAGCAATTCCTCTGGAGATGCTAGTGATTGCAATATTTTAATAGTGTCCTCAGTATTAGCCATAAAATAGCTAAAATAGGACATACACATGAACCTGGCTGCCAATGATGTTAACAGGAAAAATTATATCATGACAAGTCCTCCTTTCTGAGTTCTTCTGAATAAATATATTTTTCCCAAAACTATTGTTCTCACTAACATGAATAAAAAGCCAAACTAACTAGGATGTGGTATGTAATTACAGAAGAGGGTACATGTAACAGTAATTCCAGTATGTCATTCAACAAATTCCATTTGTTGCCATGGGGATAGGGGATTAAATAAAATAATTTTTAAAAATTTAAATCTGATCATGGCTCAACGTTCAGCATGTTTTGGTCAGTTTACACTTTTTAGGTGTATGATTCTAGTATGCAAAAGTAAACAAAACAAAACAGAACAACAATAACAGAAAACACAAGTTTTCGTTGTACGAGTGCCAGGCACTTCAACAATTGTGAGGCTACAACTACATAAATGATACAGCTCCTAATCAGGGAGATTAGATATATAAAAGGCAGAAGATTAACAACATACTGCAGATTGTAGTTAAATTGCAAGTGAATGATCCAAATACCAATTGCTATAGAACTAGGACAGTGGTTCTGCAAGTCCACTGGAGGTTCCCAGTGATTCACAGACTCTTGGAGGACCCCAACACTCTTTCAGGGGTTCTGTGAGGTTAAAACTATTTTTATGATAATTTTAAAACATTATTTATCTCTTTTACTGTCTCTATGTTTTCACTGATTGTACTTAGAACTGCGTGTGGTTGCTTCCACACAAAGCAAGCCCAGCATCCCACTGTAATAGTAGTCACTGTATTCTTAACCACCACACACTTGCAGGAAGAAGAGGAAGAGGAAGAAAGTCACGTTCACTTAAGAATGTCTTTGATAAAGCAGTTAAATATATTGATTTTATTACATCCTTATCCACCAGGACGTCTCTTTTTAATAGTTTGTGGGATGAAATGGGAAGAAGGATAAAGTGCTTGAGGAAAAGCATTGAGTTTAAAGTGGAATTAGCCACTTTTTTAATAGAGTAACTTTTTACTTGAAAGAACAACTGACAAACTATGGTTATTCAGACAAATATTTTGCAGATATTTTCTTAGAAATCAACAAAAGGAGGCTATTACTTCAAGAAAAACAAACAACAGCATTTCTTGCCAATACTATAGTTTGAACTTTTAAGCAAAATTAGCATTTTTAAAAACTTGTATCCTAATATATAAAATTTTCCTGAAGAAATCAATGATAAAATTAATGAATATGATATGTTTGGCATTATATGACAAAATCAGTCAACATTTGAGGATCTGAATGATTCAGTGAACTAATAATTTCCAAGTGACCAGTGGATCACATTACAAATCATGCATGGATAAAAGTCCAAATGGGTTTTAATGTAACAGAGTTTGAAAAGTGTATTTTTGTGGATTTTAATTTCACATTGCAGCTAACTTTTAAAAAATTACCACTTGAAGAATTTTGAAATATCAAAGAATACTCATAATTATCTAGAGAAGCTATAAAAATACTCCTTTTTCAACTACATATCTCTTTGTAGTCAGATTTTCTTAGTATACTTCAAACTACACAATCTATCAAAATATGTATAATGCAGAAGCAAATGTGAGAATACTTCTGCTTCGAACCAGTTAGATATAAAATCCAGGTAGATACTAAAGAGATTTACAAAATCTTTCCCATTTTATTTTGCTTTGAAAAAGTCGTTATTTTTAATTTAAAATGTCACTTATGTAATGAGTATATCATTATAAATAACAAAAGAATACTTTAAATATCCCTCCAATTGTAATTGCCAATACAATGAGTATTTGCAGATGCAATTCACAGAAATCTACATAATGAAAGCTTTTTATGGTCCTGAGACCAAAGATATTTGAGACTTGCTAAACTAAAGAAAACAGAGCAATCAGGGGAGCTCAGGAAACTTCTATGGGACCAGTGATTGCATAATCTCCAAACATACCCCTTCCTCTGCAAGGCTCCAAATGAATTGTATTATTTAAATATTACCAATTTACACTAGTGTTCTTCTTATAATACTGTATTACACTTGGGAGATGCAATATACAATGCTCCAGATGCAGCAAAACTCCTATATAATCAGAGTTCTACTATTAAGTGGCATAATAACTACACAAAACAGCTAACTGTATTATATGAGCTTTTATGTTGTGTCAGTGGTTCCTTTTCACATCCAAAGTCTCCTTTTTAACATTTATTAGTACTTACAACCTTCCATGGACCATATGTATATTGCCTAGCAAACAAACTACTTTGATTAAGTTAATTCATTTTCCAATTTTAGATTGATCATACAGCTCTGTATCCATGTAATTGGATACAGGCAAAAGCAAAAACAATGAAATTTTAGTTCATCTGTCTGCAGTAATCGTTTAATTTCTATTTAGATTTTTGAAATTTTAAAATAGGTTGTAGAATCCTCTCTACCCCATTATTACCTCCATAAATCATTTGGGATACAGAAACTCGAGGTTAAAATCCTCTGTGCATGTAGGGTGTTTTGTTTTCTTTTTAATCTTGGAGCTTAATTCTTTTTTTAATTTGTGGATATTTGGTATACAGTATTATATTAATATGATATAGTGATGTAACATTTATATACCTTACACTGTCTCAAATGTAATAAAAATGAATGTGCACTTTTGCTCAGTCACCAGACCTGTGAGAGTGCAGGATTTGTATTCCTTATAGGGATACACTGCAGTCTTAAGGTTTGGAGCAAGATAGTGTGTGAAAATCTGGGCTCTAGAATCAGAAACAGCTATTTCCAGTTAATACCCATGTAAACTTAAGCAAGTAGCTTAAGCTCTTTGAATCTCAGATTCCTTATACTGTATGTGAAATGGAACTAATGATATCCACCTTGTATGGCTGTTGTGTGGCACACAAAATGATGACCATCATACTTAAGCAAATAAGCCAAGTTGTGTTACAACACAATGCATTGTTTTAAAAGTTAAAACCTACTGATATCTCATGTTATTGACAATTTATCTTTCTATAAAAAGAAATATTCTGTGGTTGATGCTTGGTGCAATCTTTGCCACCAAGCTTGAAATAGACATATCTCCGTGCTCAGCGTGCAACTGCTGAATACACATATTTGGAGGTTGATAGCCTTGGGCCTTGGCACACTTAAAATTGCTCAGGTTTATCTTTAGGCACAAAGAACTGTGTTCTCAAAACTCATGGTGAGCCAGTCAGTCCCCTGGTTCAACAGCTGTAGGACTGACTAGCCACAGAAGCAGCTGGGTTTCTGGTTTCTCTTAGGATTTTGCACTCAATTTGGAAATGCCCCACCCGGATTTATTCGCTTTCTTTCTCCCACCTGCACCAAAAGTCTCTCCTCTTCTTGATTCCTCCTTATACTCTCTCAAGCAAAATTTAACGGTTTCCTACAGATTTTACAGTAGCTTAATTAGTATTCATCATTATTTTGGGAAGATCCTATATTCTTACATCATGATATGGACTTTCCTATCAAGTTGTGCTATTAAAATTCTTTCCGGCCTTTCGTATTTATAGCTGCATTTCTACAATCTGTTATCGTGTTGAAAAAATACGTTAAAAGTAGAAATTTGAGTGTAATACAATTGAAGCATCTTAATGTCGTGTTATGATAAAATAGTGTAATTCTTCCCTGTATTTCAAAGGTTTTTCAGGAGTTAATTATAAGGGCTTTTAATTGGGTATGAGATTTATAGCTGTTGTCAGTCTAAATTTTTACATTTTGGATTTATCTTTTCATATATATATTCACAAATGTATTTTTTTTAATCCTTACCAGAAGAATTCTTTCCATTGATTTTTAGAGAGTGGGAGAGGAAGAGACAGAGAAACATCTATGTGAATTGGTTGCCTCCCACAAGCACCCCACCAAGGCCCTGTTTAGAGCCTGCAAGGGAGGTACATGCCCTTGGATGGAATCAAGCTGAGTTGAATCGAACCGGGGCCCCTTCAGTCCAACACTCTTATCCATTGAGTCAAACGGGCTGGGGCCACACATTTACCTTTGATTTAGAAAGAAAAAATGTGCTCAGTTCTGAGGAAATACCAGCTTTGGAGAAGCTATAGAATGCCTCTTGCGTAACTTCTGAGAACTTCAAGTGCTGGGGCTATCCAGTCAGGTGGGTTTTCAGTAAAATCTGGCCGCTGGCGAGTCTCTGGGTGTGAACCAATCGGAGCGGCCCCCTCCGCGGACTGGCGCCGCGCGGCACACGTCCTCCGGCGGGCGCTGCAGACACACGCCCTGGCCGCAGGGCCGAGTCCTCCCTGCTGCCCTTCCTGGGTGCCTGGGAACCCTGACCGCAGACTTTCCGAGGACTCCACGGGTCACTAGTAGTCCCCGACTCCTAATGAGAAAAGCCGTTTCAAAATCCAAAATGTAACAGACCCCTCACCACTCAAACGACTGTAGCACTCGTACTTTTCAATTCTCTTTCGATCGAGAAAACGTGAAGGCCGATCAAAAGTGCCCAATAGATTGTGTAATACTTTCAAACGCTGGCGTGTTTTATCAAGTCATAACATTTGAACACATCTGAATTTATTTACGTAAGTCCGTGTGCTCGTTAAGTTTACAGACACTGCTTGATGCACCGATGGCGTTGCCCACGCCTCCCAGAGGTAAGCCCCAGGCGCCCCGGGTCCGAGGCCGGGTGCCGGGGAGCCTCTGTCTTCCGCCCCAAAGGCTGAATGAAGCCGATTCCCAGGGACAGGACGCTCTGCCTGCACGTCGCCGGGGCATCGCAGGGCGTCTGCCGCCCCCTATCGGCGGCGAGGCGAACCGTAACTCGAACTCGCTTAGAATCAACGGGAAGGGGGGGGCCTCTTGAAGAAGAAACAATGTATTCCGCCACTACGCAGTAGCGAGTGGACTCCGAGAGCCTGTTTCCTGCAGACGCCCGGTTCCGCGGCTGCGTTTTACTGCAAGTGTTTGCAAGTGACAGGAAGTTTATTGCCCCGTGAAGAGGAACCTGACGCTGGTTCAGTGAAAGCTGGGGTGAGGAGGAAGGTGGGGGCAGCTCCGGAGCACCCCAAGGATCAGTGTCTGCTTCCCACCCTCCTTCCTGCTCACCAATCCACCGCGTCCTTAGGAAAAGCATTTGCCCTCGGTCGGGAGGGGGGGGACAGTCATGAGAGAGAGCACAGCGTGGTGTTGTCCCAAACCCCTGAGGCGTCTGCCCCTCGAATTACACCTTGATCCAGTGACCTCGGCTGCAGAAGTGACAAAGACCACCCTCCCGGCTCCGGCTGGCCCAGCAATGGCCTCCTAACAGCACGCTACTTCCTCCGACCCCTGCGGTGGGAACATGGATATGCTTCAGAAAAGTAAACACCGAGAAGGAAGCTGCCGGGGACCCCGGGCTGCCACTGATCCCGGGCCACGTGAATTTCTCTCTTAGGGACTGAACGTGTAAAATGTGCCTCCACTTGCACAGAGCTGAGGCCACCTAGCAGGCCTGTTACTGCCACCAACGGAGATGTTTGTGATTTTCTTTTTGTTTTCCCCCACTGCCTCCAACACACACACACACACACACACGCCGTGCAGCACACTTAACTTGTTCACTCTTGCCCACACTCGCCTTGGCCCTTTTGGGAAGAGGCTAGAGGCAGACGAACCAAGGTGAGCGGGGGCGGGGCAGGGAGCAGCTCTTCCGCACCCAGACTTTCAGCGGGAGGGCAGCGCGGGCGCAGGGTCTTCGGGGCGACCACAGGGGAGTCCCACTGAACGGAGGCTCCCCGTCCCAGCACTGGCGCCCCACTCAGCCGGCGGGGCAGCAGCGTGGGACCAGTGCGCCCCGCAGAGGTCCTGTCCCCCCGCCGCCCGCGCCCGGGGTCTGGGGAAGGAAGGAGGAGGCTCCCTTGGCTCCGTCCTCCCTCCCCGCTCGTCATGGAACCAGCCTCCGCCACAGCCCTGCCGCGTCGCGCTCCCGGCGGCCGCAGGTGCCCAGGGGCCCATCCCACGCGGGAGTGAAACTGGCCCACGCGCCCAGCGTCCTGCTCTGAGCGGTCTGGGGCGCGCGGCCGGACCCCCGGGCCCGGCGTCGCCACTCCCGCAGCCCCGGGGTGCGGCGCGCGGGGGCGCGGGCGGAAGGCGCGGCGCGGCCAAGGTCCCGGCTGCCGGCGGGACTGCGGCGGAAGCGCGGGCTCCGGCGGGGAGGGGCTGCCGCGCCCCGCGGAGGCCCGGGCCCCGACCCCCAGCGGCGCGGACCGGGGGCCGGGGCCGACCCCGGGGAAGCCGCCGCGCCCGCCCAGCACGGACGGCCCCGGGCCAGTTCCAGCCGCGGACCCGCGCGCGGTGGGAGAGGCCGGAGCCCACGCGTGCCCGTCCCGCGGCGCGCCTTCCGTTTGCGCCCGCCGAGCCCCCCGCGGGCGCGCAGGCCCCGCTCCGGGGCTGGCCCTTCCCGCGTCTGCCGCCTCCGGACCCGGAGACGCCCACCCCGGCCTCCGGGCGAGAGCCGTGACTTCCCGGATGGGGCCATGCTTTCCTTCCAGGACAATCAGGGCTCCTCCCCTCCCGGCGATCTTTCTAGGAGGCCGGCCACCTCCGGAGACCGAGGCGGTTCTCTCCGGCTGGTACCGAACTGGGGGCTCCTTTCACTGAAAACACCCGGGAGAGCCACACGCGGAGAACCGGGCGAGGAACCACCGAAACCGAAAAACAAAACAAAACAACAAAACACCGCAGTTCAGTGCATACAGAATGTTTTGATTAATGGGCTAATCGGGGATCGAAGCTCACTGTCATTTTTTGTTAACCCTGATTTTAAAGCTTTTCCTTAAAGTTGCACTGCCCTGTTTCTGCTCAGTCAACAGACAACACGGTAAACGGAATGTTGCTTTTCTTTGTGATTCAAAAATCAATGGCAATGATAGTGGCTGGGAATTTCTCGGCATCTTGTGAGATAAAATGGAGATGCACGCACACCAAGGTGAGAGTCATTACATAGTGACAGGCTGGATCCGGCCAAGGAAGTCCCTGGAACTCATTTCCTGTCACTCTCAGCCACTCCCGTGGGACTTTTTATCATTTAATTATTTTTTAAATTATCACGAGGCTCTCACGAGTCTAAGCGTAAGCATAGAGCTAAGATTGAGCACAACACTTAAAACACTTTCCTCAAGCTATCTTTACCTTTCTGAGGACGTGAATCCTGGGCTAACAAAGAATTTAAGATCTGAAGACAAAAGAAAAAGTGTTAAGATAAATTCTTCAGTTATACTTCTCTTATTTATTCAACAGATATTTATGAAGCACCTATACCTGCATAAAACTTGCACATATACACACTATATATACATACTCTGGGTTATCCAAATAATGACATAATATTTGTTGAATGCTTAGTATGAGACAATCTACTTGTTGTTTTAAAACCATTATGTCATTTTACTCTCCTAGGGACAATGTGAAATTGATACTGTTATTGTTATCCATGCTTTCTGAGAAAAATGAGATATTGCAGGCTTGAAATAACTTGTTCAAGGTCACTCAGTAAGTAGCATGGGAGGGAGAGAAACCCAGTCACTCTGCAGTCCACAGACTCAACCACCACACTGTAGCAAAATGGATGCTACCATCTAATACTACCATTCCTCCACTCTTCCTCTTCCTTTTACCCATTCCCACATCTGGGAGTCTGTATATTTTGCAATCACCTGAGTCTAATGCAAAATAGAACTTGAAAAGAATTGATATAATCACACTTCCTATTTCTCCTGTTTAGGAAATAGACCCAAAGAAGTGATTTGTCCAAAGACACACAGTTAATTAGCTGCAGGATGAGCACCCAAAAAACTACTTCCTGATTCCCTGCCCAATGTCCTTTCTACATCCAAACTACATCCACTCAGTCCAGGAGGAGTCAAAGAATGTAAATAATTTGACAATTAAATAACAATCTAGTCAAATCTCGATTATCCTTAGCTTCTTCTAATTGTTTGCCTTCTGGATATTTGACTGTTGTACCTTCTCTCCCAGAGGAAGAGAGAAATCAACTAAAACTCAGTTATTTAATTCCTGCTAATGTTAAGTGGTAAGAATTCTAATATTAAAAATAAAAGAGGGGGGAAAATCACCTAGGGAAATTTAATGGCAAAGACTAGAATAAGTTCCTAGAAGAAGACCTTCAAATGATCCCCGGAGTTTCCCATTGCTAGATGCTTGACATGAAGGGAAAAGCAAAATGGATGCTACCATCTAATGCTACCATTCCTCCACTCTTCCTCTTCCTTGTACCCATGCCCACCCCTATTTGAGAAGTAGGAAAATGGAGACGGAAATAAATGAAGGGAGTATAATGAATTATTCTGAGACCATTTCTACTTTTGTTCCGGAGAGTGGAACAGTTATAGTGCAAAAAATAACTAGGCCACTGTTCCTCCATCCTCAGCCTCAAGCACTGAGCATGGATAGTCATACATTACCATTAAGTAAATAGATTTAGCCAACTTAACATCCTGACTTCTATTTCTCTTTTGGTCTTTTCCTTCTCAATCTACTCTTGAATCATAGAGATATTGAGAGGCTGTGCAAGAACCGTGAGGACTGCTGCCATTCCTCAACGACTCTGACTAAACTATTTTCTTATTGAAAAGCAATTGCTTTGCAGGGATGTGGGGTAGGTAGAAGGAGGTATGGGGGGATAAATAGTGATGGAAGGAGACTTAACTTGGGGTGGTTGTACACAATACCATATACAGTTAGTGTATTATAGAGTTGTATACCTGAAACCTACATAATTTTATTTATCAATGTCACCCTCAATAAATTCAGTTTTAGAAAAATATTTGCTGATTCCCAGCAACTCTATGGAATAAAATTTGACTCATTAACATGGCAAACAAAATATTACATGATTAGCCTCTACTTCTCTTGGTCTACAGCTCTGTTTTTCATTGAAACCTCAGCTAATATTAAACTAGCTGTGATCCTCTGAACATACAATGCTGTCTCCTGTGTCCTGCCTCTGTGATCCTGTATTACACCCATTTTCTCCCTGGAATTTTTCTTCTTCTTTTGTCTTCATGGTAAATGCCTATGAATTGCCTCAACCCCTGCTCAGATAGCACCACACCTGTGAATTCTTTCCTGATTCTCTGCTATATTCCCCCCAAAGCAATAATCCCTTGCTTATGTTGGAGGCCACTTCTGTTCCATACATTATGGTTCTCAGTCTATGTAATGTTTCTTCTCCCATGTCCTCTTCTGTTAGACTGAAACTCTTTGGGAATCTGTCTATATAAACTTCGGTTAGTATATTGGAAAACTTAGAGAACACAAGATCAATTTACTTTAAATAGAATATTATTTACATTTTGAAATAATATGCTCAGTATGTTTAAAGCAGTAAGTCCATTTGTTCTATAGTACAGAATGTCCAAAAAATCTGGAAACAATAAAACAGTGTATTAATACTTTTTTTTTCAAACCACCCCATTACTTTAAATGTAGAGGTACTTAACCTAGAAAGGTTTCTAGAGATTGAAAAACATACTGAGCATATTATTTTAAAATACAACTAAAGTACTGTTTAAATATAAGTATATCTTGAATTTCAGTCCCCTTGTAGTCCCAGCACCTAATATTAAGTATGTTGAATTATTCTAAACTGAATAGAGCATCCATTTCAGATATTCATTGGCCCAGGGGCTTCCAGTTCTAGCTCAGGACAGTTCTAACCTCTGCCTCTCCTTTTGGTGAGCTCTTACCAGCTCCAGTCACACTCCTCTATTTGTTCTCTCTTCCAGTTAGAAGCAAGGATTTTAGCTAAATTATAATTACCTAAAGCTTCTGGCATTTATTAGGGAAGGGAGTCCCCAAACTTTTCCCCATTGATTACAAGTTTTTGAGAGGTAGAGACATTTAATGGAGCAGTAGAGCAGATGAGGCCTCCAAATCAACAGGTGGGCCAATCATTCTTTTATTCAACGAATATTTCCCCAGCAGGTGCTACATGTCAGCCTCTGGGCCAGATAATGGCTTCCCAGACCTGTAGAGGAGCCAACATCTCCAGTTGTAATTGTTGCAGAATTTCCTATTACCAGAAGCTTACTTATGAGTGGGCAAGAAACTTCTATACCTTCTGAGAACCTGAGCGTGTGCCAAAAACAGCTACTTAAAGTAAATTTTCCATATTAGGTTAACTCCTTAGTGAATAAGAAACTTTGTGCACATTTATGCTAAATTGAGTAGGTTTATGCAAAATTTAAGAAAATGGAGATATTGAATAGCACCTCTAGAGCACACACACACATACATAAACACACACCTATAGTCCACATTCCTGAAAAATGGCCTCACCTTAATATACTGATAAGCGATCTGTACCTCCAGAAGATTCTCTTAGCATTTAATAATACCATAACTATTTTTTATGTTTGTCTATTTAGGTATATTAATAATGTTCTTATACTCACATCAGATAACTAATAAGGGAGAAAGCCTGGGATATAGTAGGTACAATTGAACTTTAACATCATTAAAGATACCTTGTACATCACTAGGAAGGAGAATCCAGAACTTTAGATTCTTTCAGTCCTGGTGAATGTAATGTGAAATAGAGCAACATAATGAAGTCTATATTTCCAAAGAGTGATTATATTCTTTACCAAAAATAAACCATTTTGGGAAACTCTCGGCTCAAGAAACATTTCTTAGATTACAAATTTAAGAAATTGGGGGGCAAACATCAGCACCTCCTAGTAAAGGGTATTTTTAGAAGTGTAGTTTGTATGTTTTCTTCCTCAGTGACACTCAGGTCATGTCTTTATTTGTAAAGCAACCAAAAATATCCAGTTATCTAAGAAATTTAGGCCACCAGATAAACTAGCTCTGAATTACCTCAGCAGTATCACCATTACAATCATAGTAGCTTAAAGTAGGAGAGGCAATAGACTATAGTGCAAATAAATATTTGGAGCCAAATGATTTGGATTCAAATCCTGGTTTCCCCCATTTGTCAGCTCTGTCAGTTTTGCCATGCTTACCTTCTTTCTGCTTTTGGTTAACTCCTGTGCGACACAGTTATACCTCAACTGCCCATTGAGAAGTAGTGTGAGAATCAGATATGGTGCTGTAAATGAACACTGCACTTTGAACTGCAGAACATCTCAACTCTAAGTATTTGATGTAGGTCACACAATTTTCAATTAAAAAATCATAGAAACGAATTTAAAAAAATCTCTAAATTGATTCTTGGAATCACTAGGAGAATAGCATTAATTCTCTAAATTAAATCCCAAGAAACCACATTCTCAAATATTTGTCCATTTTGTTTTGTTTTATATTTCATCAGTAAAATGAGTTCTGATCCTACTGCAGCTACCAAACAATTTCTATCTTGACTCCTAAACTGGTGAAGAAAGCATCAATGCAGTGACAAAAAATATCAGCGACTTCTCTTGTCATTTCACACAATGTATTTTATTAGAGTTCACTAGATTCATTACAAACATTTATGCTGAGAGCTTTAAACAAAACATTTATAAATTCTATCCCCATTTATTTAATTTTAACTTATGAGATTATATGCAAGGCAGATAAAAAAATTAAAGAACAAAAAAGCTCTTTTCTATTGTAGATTCTCACATTTGATTATGAAATCATTTTTTTCCTAAGCAAAAAGATGCTACAAATTCTTAATGTTAATTTAAACTAGTGCTGTTCAAACTGGAAGGAGAGGAAACATATTAATAAAAATAGCTGTATAAAAATTAAGCAGCAAGCAGCATCATAATGCAAAACAACACCTATTTCTTCTAGTTAAGATTTCTTAAATAAGACATGTCTGCTTCATTTCCCACCCCTCCCTTTCTCTCATAGTAATTAATGATTTAATGACTACAATGTATATCATTTTCATAATAATTGTATTAGCATGCCCCATTTCATCTTACCTCTTAACTACAGAAAACAGAGGAAATAATATTGCAAATTTAAAATAGAAAATAATACCTAACTCAAACACTTTTTTGTTTATTTTGAGTAAGAAAAGGAAAAGGTTGAGCATCACTGTCCTAAGTAAATTATATAAGAATTATATGTATAATTAAGTTCCTTACAGCTTTTAAATCCTACGAAGTTATAACCATCTTGAGTGACTCGAGCTCCCTTCTAACAGGTAAAGATAGGTTTGAGATGATTCTGGATCTCTCTACAGTGGAGAGGCAGTGATTGGTAACTCCCATCTCTTTGCAAATAAGAACTGATGCTCTCTGGAGGTTTTCTTGGAGGCCGAGAATGTTCTGTTACAGGTTGCAAAGGTGTCCAGGGGTTTATAATGCAAATATCTGTATGTGTGGGCATGTTAAAGAGACTCCTCAGAGGCTCATGTTCAAAAACACTGGAAAACACCCAACAGAATTATTATTAATGCCTCTTCAGTTTTATGATGATATTTTCCTGATTAACTTGGTAAATTACACTGTTCTTAAGTCGCCAGAATAAAAAATATGTCCATGGCTACACCAGAGTGTATATAATAAAGGAAGGGGTTTCGTGATACTGTCGATTAGTAGATTTCATGAGGAGCATCAATGTAAATAACACAAGAAAAGAAAATGATGAGTAGGAAAACCCTCAAAGCATCTCCACAGCTACTGTTCACTTTTAAGTTCCTTCTATTTCCAATCTTCCTTGAAGAGCAAAGAGGCTGATTTCTTGTTTTTCTTTCATTCAGTTGTCAATGTTATTTGAGTGAGATGGGTTTACCAGCAGGATTCTACAGCCCCTATGTTAAACTGAATTCAGCAGTGTGAACAGACACTGGAGGAGATGGACTTGACTTGGAACACTGTGCCTGGCCTCAGTGCTTTGGACTTCTCTCTGGACCCAGTTTGTAAATCTGCACACTGTGTCTTTTAAAAAACCTAAGTAGATATTTATTAAGCACTTATTTATAGTAGAAATGTTCAGAGTATATGCTCAGAAATGCACCAAATATATCATGCTCTTGTAACAGACAAAGTTTGAAATATCCAAGGATGAACATGGAGAAGTAAGAGTGAGGTCTAATGCAGTTATGGAGGTTAGGCTCAGAATATCTATTCCAATTTTCTTCTAGTGTGACTTTCCTTTCCTATGGAAAGCAGAAAATGAAAACAAAAACTTCTCCAGTTCTTTTCAGTTGGTGATCCAAGTTTGAATGAGGTTCCACATCAGGTGAGAACATGAGACTTGAAAATTGAATTGAGATAAATGGGTAATTGGGTACGCATTTTATCAATGTAGATCATAGCAAGTGTGGCATGGTTCTGCAGCCAAACACTGTCTTTGAGATGTGCTTAGTTAGCAGAAATAGCATTTTGATGGTCAAAAACGATGTGGATCCTGAAGCCATAATGGCAGCTTCTTGATTTTTCACATTTGGTTTTCTGATTGGAGCATAGTGATGCTGTTCTGGAACCAATAACTGTAGCTAACTTAGCAGCTTAAACTGAGTCAGTCCTGTATTTTATGTATATAATAAGGGAGGCCTCCTGATTTGACAAGCGGCTTCCTGATCATGGTAGGAGAGCATATCCTTTGGCAGCCTGGTTCTGCAGTATAAACCAGACAACAGATTCTGGGATCTCATCCTACAGATTTTTATTCAACCATCTTAATAATTCTGTAAGTCATCTGACATGCTGTGATAAATCTGTTCATTCCAATTCTCTACAGTTGAATCTATTGTGGCCCTCATGTTCTCTGCATCAGAATATTGACCAATATAAAATTCCAAAAAGAATAGACAGATAGAACACATAAAAAAGTGGCTTCTAAAACTATTTTAAAAAGTAAATCAAATAATTGAATTGAGTAATAATTGACCCTGAATATAGGTGTCCTGTTGTGATTTCTCTCTTTTTTTATTCCCAGTTGTTTTCTGCTTCCTTCTCTCTATTCCTCATCTGTTGCTTTGCCATTGAGAGGAAAGGTAAGAGTAGACAGCATCTGTGAAAAAATGTTCTTTTGCAATGCAGTGTCATATTTCTAATTTGCATTGTTTGATTCCTCCTCAATATGGTGCAATCATCTTCAAACTCATTAAAATCAAACTCATTTTCCACTTTATTCTCTTGTGTGCTTTCTTATTTTGTCTTTTACTTATAAAAAAAAACCTTTATACTAAACTTCCTTCATTTTTTCCCTCATTCCCTTTTCTTTCTTTTGAAAAATTGCATTTAAGAAAATTTTTATCCAATATACTTTAACTAAAAAAAGTTATTCATTTTTCGCACCCTTCACCCATAATCTTTTGTAACCACCAATCTGCTCTCTATATCTAAGAGCTTGTTCATTTTTGCTTGTTTGTTTAGATTCCATGTGTAAGAGAGATAATATATGGCCTTTGTCTTTCTCTGTCTATCTTATGTTACTTTGCATAATGCCCTCAAAGTTTATCCATGTTATGCAAATTGGAAGATTTCATTTTTTCATGACTGAATAATATCCATGTGTAATCAATTTCTTAATTCATTCATTGCTGAAACATATATATGTATATATATATATATGTATATATATATACATATATATATATACACACACACACACACTATATATCACAATTTCTTTTTTAATACGCATTTTATTGATTTTTTACAGAGAGGAATGGAGAGGAATAGAGAGTTAGAAACATCGATGAGAGAGAAATATTTATCAGCTGCCTCCTGTATACCTCCTACTGGAGATGTGGCCACAACCGAGGTACATACCCTTGACAGGAATCTAACCCAGGACCCTTCAATCTGCAAGCCAATGCTCTATCCACTAAGCCAAACTGGTCAGGGCTATATCACAAGTTCTTTACTCAATCATCCATTGTTGGACACCAGAGGTTATAAATCCACACAATGTACATATTGATATATAAACTTCCAAATAATATACAAAATTTATATTTCACTAAATCTATATAAAAGTTCTAGAAACAGAGTCTCCCACTCTGTTTTGGGAGACTTTTTCTATAAATTATTAGTAGAAATCAAGTTTAATAGTGGTAAAACTTTTTGAGAAGTTAAAACATTAGTAAATAATCTAATAGTCTAATTTTCTAATTATGAATTCATTTAACAATTCCTGAGTATCCACTTTGTATTAGTTACTGTTCTAGTTCCTGCAGTTACAGCAAGTGTTATTGACTGAATTGCATTCCCCCAAAATTCGTATGTTGAAGCTGTAACCCCTAATGTAATGATCTTTGCAGATGCAGCTTTTGAAAAATAACTAGGGTTAGATAAGGTAATAATGGGATCCTCATATGAATGTAGTGCTTTTATAAGAAGAGACACCAGAGAGCTTGCTTGTTGGCTCTTTTTCCCCATGGTCACCTGTACAAAAAAGTCAGATGAGCACACAGTGAGATGACAACCACCTATCACCTCAGAGTGAATCTAAGTTGGGGCACCTTGACCTCAGACTTCCAGCTTCCAGAACTATGAGAAATAAATATATGTTGTCTAAGCCACCCCATCTATAGTGTTTTGTTATGGCAGCCCAAACAGACTAAGATAGCAAGGAACAAAAGTGACAAATAACATAAGAAGTAAAACCTACAATGTGTTGTTAGATGGTTATAAGTAGTGCTGTAGACAAAAATAAAACAGGGAAGGGCAATGGGGTAGGTGTTATCATTAGTTAAAGGAATACTTCACTGAGAGGGTAATCTTCCATTAATAACTTGAAGGAAAGTAAAGAGCCATCTATCTGCAACATGGGGAAAGAACAGGTCAAGGGGGAGATACAGCAAGTTCCAAGGCTCAGAAGTAAGAGTGTGCCTAGAAAGGAGAAGGAGGCAGGTGAGTGTGCTGGAGGGGATGGAGGATGGAGACAAGAGTAGGAAATGGGGTCTGAGGGAAGGAGTAGGTGGTATGGATTGGATGCATAGGACCTTGAGGTCATTGTAATGGCTGGGCTTTATTCTGAGTATCTAGGAGGGTTCTGAGCAGAGATAGGGGTATGCCATAAGCTGGCTTATGTTTCATAAGGGCACTCTTTCTGCAGAGTTGAAACTAACTACAAGGGGCAAGCAGAGAGAGAGGAGCCACTACAGTGGTCAAGGCAAGAGACAATGGTGGAAAGTGGCAGTGTTCGAAAGTAGTGAAAATGGCATATGTGTTGTGAAGGTAGATCCATCGATATTTGCTAATGGCTTGGACATGGAGTATCAAAGAGAGGAGCTATTTTAATGTGCAGACTCAGGACCTAGGATCTGAGGAACTGAAAGGATATGGTTAAATCATCCAAATTGGGCGAGATTGTATGAGGGCTATGTTTAGAGGGAAAATCTGACATCTTAAATTCAAAATACTGCTTATATATTCAAATAGAGATATTGGATAAGCAATTGGATATACAAGTCTTGGGATTCATGGGAAATGTTTTGGTTTGAGTTGGACAATACAAACTTAGGCATTCATCTAAAGCCCTATAAATGAGAGCAAGGATGATATTAAAAATATTTAACAACCATTATGGAAATGTTACTAACCAATCCAAAAGTGCTAGAGCAGAGTTCTAAAGGTTCAAGTATTAACATTTTAGCAACTGGGTAGGTGTGAGAGTCTCAGAGCAGAGCCAGATTGGTGAATGGGAGAAGGTACCAGAGAGTCTGAGAGCAGCTCTTTACTCACTTGAATAAAAGTGTTTCAACCTCTCATCAAGCAGTGTAGTGTATTCATGTGCAAGAGATGCAATACAGCCCTGAAGCAGTGTCGCAGTGTGGAAAAGGAGCAGGAAATACGAGGATGCCCCAGGCAGTGCAATATTTAGAGGTCAGGAGGAGAGGGCACAGCAGAGGAGTCTGAGGAGAAAAAGTCAATGTGACTGGAGTAATTTCAGAAAGGTGTGGTGCCTAGAAGAACAGTGACTATATAAACCGGTTTGCCTGAGACAGTCCAAGTTGGTGTCTGCATCAGTGTAATTAGCAGTAGTGCCCATCTTTCGCTCTCAAATTGTCTTTATTCTGACGATAAATTTTGTGGTATCCCTACCAAAAAAGCCAAATGAAGAAAGTAGTTTAAGTGGGAGGGATGATCAATTATTTTAAATGAGTGGCTAAGTGGAGTATGAGGACTGAGAACTGGTGACTGGATTTCATGTCAAAGAGGCCACTGGAACCTTGTCAGGAAATAAGGTTCAGTGGTGCAGAGGCATGAAAGCAAGATGTCAAAGGAGAATGGGAAGAGAGCAGTTGATAAGAGTAAACAGGGGCAAATCTCTTGAGAAGTTTTGCTGTTAGAAAAAAAAGAGGCAAGAAATTGATGGAGGGATGGTTAGAAGGGAAGTTGAGTCAAGACAGGGTTAAGGATATGTTATGGACTGAATAGTTGTGTACCTCCCTCCCACCCCTCCCCACTTCCCCACCCTTTTTCTTCCCTCTACCCCCCTGCCCCAAATTCATATTTTGAAGCCTAATCCTTCACTTGAGGTGGGGGCCTTTGGTAGGTGATTCAGTCCCCAGGGTGGAACCCTCATGAATAAGATTAGTGCCCTTAAATATATAAGATCCCAGAGAGCAAGAGTGAGAGCTCCTTTGCCTTTTCCACCATGTGAGGTTATAAAGAGAAGACACTGCCAGAGGGGAAGCTTGCTTATCAGACACTGAAGTTCCTGGGGTCAAGATCTTGGATTTCCAGCCTCCAAAAACGATGAGGAATAAACATTTGGTGATTATTAGCCACTTTTTTATGGTATTTTTGTCATAGCAGCCCAAAAAGACGAAAATGGGGAAGATGGAGAAAATTGCAGCATGTTTGCTAATGGGGATGACCTAAAAAAGGGGGGAAACTAATGCTACAGATGAAAAATAGCAGCAATGTTGTCAGGGCTGCATTAATGCTTACATAGGGCCATAGCAACTTTTGCCTTCATGGGCCCCTTCCATATACATATGGAACCTTTTCTTTGACCTAAAAATTCATGTTTTTCTTCTAATTTTAAAGGGAATTAGACCTTTCCATGGGGCCTAAAAGAAAGAAGTGCCCTAGGCACTGTGCCTGCTATGCATATAGATTCTTGTTCTGTAGATGAGAAAGGGACAGGGGAAACAAGGCTATTAGACAGTAAAGGGCCTGAGGTGGAAGCCTTGGTTGTCCATCCACAGGAACAGAAAAGAAGGCCTAGAACAGGAAGTGGGTAGATTCAGCCCAGGGCATTTATGCAGAATGGGTATATTGGATTTCTTTTCCCTGATTGTTTTTCTCAACGAAATAGCAAGCATAGTCATATAGTAAGGTAAGGATGATGTAGGAGGTATAAAGGTCTGAAAATAGGAAAAAGTGTGAAACAGCTACCAAGGAGTGTGGTAGAGTGAATGCACTAGGGAAAATGTAGTAGGATTGCAGGGTAGCACTAAAAGCTCCCGTGAGGTTAGGTAAGGAATTTAAAATGAGACCAGGCAGTATGAGTTATGGGGTTTTTCTCTAGCCACAATCAGTTATAAGCAGGAGAGTTGGATTCCAGCAGGGATGGTTCACCAAGTAAAATAACAAAGTGAGAGGTGGCAGGCAGTTAAGGTACACACAGAAGGGAGATCATCAAAACATATCATGGGATTTAAGCTGAGTAAGAACGAAAATGGGATAGGAAGGCACCGAGGACACCAAAAAGACCAAAGGCTTTATTGTAGATCCTGGTGGTCAAAATAGCTGAAGTTAAATTCTTGAGGAAGTGAATTGAAAGGTGGCCAAGCCCTAGCTGATTTAGCTCAGTGGAAAGAGCATGGACCTGTGACTAAAGGGTCCCAGATTCACTTCCGGTAACGGGCACATGCCCAGGTTGCAGGCTTGATCCCCAGTAGGGAATGTGCAGGAGGTATCCAATCAATGATTCTCTCTCATTTCATTCTATCTCTCTCTACCTCTCCTTTCCTCTCTGAAGTCAATAAAAATATTTTAAAAAAGAAAAATAAATGGTTTTATAATGCGTTGCTTGTCATAGAGATTATGGAGGGATATACTGTTATTAATGAGGAGGCCTACGTGTAACATATGAGTATTTGTTATGCAAAATTTAAGTAATACTCTACAACCACATACACTCTCCAAATGTAACCACTATTAAGAATTTGATGTACACCAAATGTATATCATTCATACACACACACACACACAACACTGATTCGGTGTTGTTGTTTTTTTATAAAAAACAAAAGCATGTGATATTATTTTTTAATTAAATCTTTATTTTTCAGATTATTATATTTGTTTCTCTTTTTTCCCCTCCATAGCTCCCCTCCACCCGGCTCCCACCCTTCCCTCTGCCCTTACCTCCCTTCCATTGACCTCATCCACAGGTGTATGATTTTTGTCCAGTCTCTCCCTATACACCCTTCACCCCTTTCCCCCTGAGAATTATCAGTCCACTCCCTTTCTGTGCTCCTGATTCTATTATATTCACCAGTTTATTCTGTTCATCAAATTTTTAATTCACTTAATTTTTAGATTTACTTGTTGATAGATATGTATTTGTTGTTCATAATTTTTTGTCTTTTACCTTTTTCTTCTTCCTCCTCTAAAAGAGTACCTTTCAGCATTTCATATAATACTGGTTTCGAGTTGATGAACTCCTTTAGCTTTTTCTTATCTGTGAAACTCTTTATCTGCCCTACAACTCTGAATGATAGCTTTGCTGGATGGATTATTCTTGGTTGTAGGTTCTCACTGTTCATCACCTTGAATATTTCTTGCCACTCCCATCTGGCCTGCATCTTTTCTGTTGAAAATTCAGCTGACAGTTGTATGGGTGCTTCCTTGTAGGTAATGAACTGTTTTTCTCTTGCTGCTTTTAATATACTCTCTTTGTCTTTAGCTCTTGGTATTATAATTATGATGTGTCTTGGTGTGGTCCTCTTTGGATTCCTTTTATATGGGGTTCTGTGTGCTTCCTGGACTTGTAAGTCTATTTCTTTTACCAGATGTGGGAAGTTTTCAGTCATTATTTCTTTAAATAGGTTTTCAGTATCTTGCTCTCTCTCCTCTTCTGGCACCCCCACAATGCTGATGTTGGTACACTTGAAGCTGTCCCAGAGGCTTCTTACATTATCTTCACATTTTTTGACTCTTTTCTCTTCTTGCTTTTCCAATTGAGTGTTTTCTACTTCTTTATATTTCAAATTTTTGACTTGATTCTTGCCTTCCTCTAGTCTGTTGTTAGGACTCTGTATAATATTTTTTATTTCAGTCAGTGTATGTTTAATTTCTAGTTGGTCCTTTTTCATCTCTAGTTGGACCTTTTCCATCTCTAGTTGGTCCTTTTCCATCTCTAGTTGGATCTTTTCTATCTCTAGTTGGTTCTTTTTCATCTCCTCTTGGGTCTTGCTAACTTTACCCAACTTTTCTAGGATATTCTTGAAAAACCTTATAAGCATGGTTTTGAACTCTATATCCAGTCGTTTGTTTTCCTCCATTTCTTTTGTTTGTGATCCCTTCCCTTGTCTCGGCATTTTCACTATGCTGGGAGAGCTTCTGTGTTGGATTCAGCCTTATGATACCAGACTTGCAACTCTGCAGAAGCCTCTCTGTTGAGCTTGGGATGGGTGGAGTCTCAGGGCTTAAGGGACAGCCTTGCCTTCTAGTTGGCCCCACCCACCATAGCCCCTGTGTCTCACGTGACTGGGTAATCACTGGAGGGGTCCTTGTGCACAAGCACAGTGCCTCTAGACCACTGCCTTTCCCTCTCCCCTGTGCCCCAGGAACACACGAGTCTAGGTCCCCAGGGTTTCACCCGAAACTGGGGCTTAGTGGAGTCAGAAGTGGCACAGTTGGGAGGGTCTGTCTCCCGCCCACTCTCTAAAGCCAGCGGCACAATCAGCAATCTGTCCTCTGCACACAGTGCCGTGTGTGACACCAGACCTCTGATCTTTTGCAACTCCCCTAAATTTCCATGCACCTCTCCCTTTTCACAGTCCAAACTCCCCCCATATGAGTTTCGGCTGGATCTGGGGTTTAGTGTCCTAGGATAAGGGGTTCAATGCCTTTGAGAGTTTCAGTTTCCCTCCTGCCAGAGAAAGCCAGCCAGGTACTCCAGCACCCACTCTCTCCACACGTGCGTCTCCATACCTCAGCTTTTTGCAGCTCCTCTGGGTCTCTGTGAGCCCCTCTCTTTCCTTCTAGTTGTAGAATTTCCACTCAGCCAGCTTTCCTGTGGTTCTGGATGATGTATGTTCTGTCTTTTAGTTGTAGTTTTGAAATTGTTGTGTGAGGCAGCAGTGTAGGTGTTTACTTATGCTGCCATCTTGGATTTTCCACATGTGGTATAATTGCATTCCTTATATTTCACCTAACAATATGTTCTGAAATTTTCATGATTATTTGCAAAAATCTATCTCATTTTTTCATTTTTTTTTTTAAATGAACTTCCAATTGAACTAGATACTGGAATATTTTAGACATGTGTCATGCTTATAGTGGTGGAAGAATGTTAAACTAAGGAAGCCCAGGCTTCTGGGCTGCTCACTTTCATGGACCCCTACCAGAGGCTTAGCAATGTGTTCACATGGCCATAGGTTTTTGTAAAATTGGAAAGAGTAAGATATTTCAAAAGTGACTGTTTAAGACCAGAGTTTTTTCTTCCATGATACTTTCCCTGTTGTTTTGGATGGTGTTGTAGAGGTTGTGAGCATTCAAATAAATATTCACTTCCAACTGGATTCACTTCTGAATAAATATGTGTTTTCATACCTAATTTTGAATTCTTTATCTTAAAGACAGACTTTATGGTTGAAAAACCTTTAAATCCTACAGAGCTTAGATCTGCCCCTGCAGGTTTAGCAATTCTCCTCAACCAGCCTGTTTCCTTAATGATACCCCCTTCCTAGCTACTTCCTCCTGCCCCAAATCTATGTTACTGAATCAAAAAGCAAAAGTTCTCTCCCTCCCCCATTTTCCTACTTTCCCTCATTTTCACACACCCCTCCAGGACTGTTCTCCCTCTTCTTCTCCCTTTCTGAAACCTAATTTTGAGATGGCCAGAGGACTTTCCTGAGTCAAGTTATTGACCCTCAAACTGATCTTAGATAATTATGAAAACATGGAAATAACTCAGATCTTCTTAAATGCTCTAATTTGTGGGTATTTGTTCTGTCATTGTTGCCTTAATCTCTGTATAAAAGCTGTTAATCATTAACTGAGAAGTTTAGACATACAAGATAATTTAGAAATCATCTAGACCTACCGTCTCATTTTATAGCTTTAAGATCTAAGGCACAGGATAGAAGGATCTATGACTGTTAATAAATCATTTGTTAAGTAAGGCCCAGTCCTGTGTTAAGTGTGAGGTGAGAAGATCAAGTGAGTCAGGTCCCAGCTCAGAGACAGAAAACTGTTAACCACATACCCTTGTAAAATTTAAGCACATTCTCCCTTGCTAACAGACACTAATGACTATAATAAATTAAGGAAGGTTTAATTAGGCAATAAACAATTATAGTTGACAAGAGGGTGTAAACTTGATGCCTTAATTAATGTATTGACCAATAGCTCTTTCCAGGTTAAGAACCCTGATCCTAATTCAACCATAGTATCCATGATTTGTTTCATTTTTTATGTACTAGAACTAAACGATCTTCAATATTCAAATAATAGTTGCACAACGCAAAGTATTAGAAAAACACAGAGACTCAAAATGAACTGAAGTTTGGCCACACATTCCTCTAGAGTGGATGGTATTTTAACTTACCTCACAGTATTATGAAGATAAACAAGATTATGCCTATAAGTATTCTAAGCTCTTTGGATTTAAAAACTGCAGTTGGCTGCAGCAACATTTTCTTTATGTCTATGTGGTTCATTTGGTAATGAGATATGACTTTAAAGCAAGGAGACTAATCTTGGACAAGCATATCCCATCAAGACTCATTCATCCAAACCTGCTTTGTCCTGCCATGTGGTAACCCTGGGAAACTGTACTTATTTTGATGAGGCTGCCATTACTTGAAACATTTTCTGGACTCCTCTTTAGGAACTATTTTGGAGCTAGCTTCTGAGATATAGGAGAGAAAAACAGCCTCCTTATGGTTTGGGAAATTGTGGAAATACACAAAGGTCTTTAAAACCAACAGCAACAACAGCTCATTTGGCAGGTAACTCAGTACTCTACAAAGACAAAGTTCTATATGTTTAGCAGAGAAGCAATTGCATAAGAAGACAAATGGGTTGGTTTAAACGCCCATGGAGTTGTTTTAAGGCTCATCAAAATGATGTTTAAGCACATCTGTGCTTGGGACATTCTCCTGGAAGACAGGAAAGACTTTTTGAATATGAAAAAATTCAGAGATCTAGTGTTCAGTCACTTGACAGGTCATACGTTGGCTAGTGATTTTAGTAAGAGTGAACATCTGCATGGTATAATTATAATTATTTAAGCACTTTTATGCACATTGGTTTATTTTATCTTCACAACAACCTTAAGATACACAAAGATAGATGGTACTATCATTTTCATTTTACCTTGGTAAAAATTCAAGCTTAAAAACTTAAGAGACAAACCCAAGTTGATACAATTAATATATGAGATGGATCTCAGACCCACCTCTTGGTGAGTTCTTTCAAGTGCATTCTGAAAAACTCTAGACCTTCAATATGGTCCATAAAGTAATTTTTTTTAAAATTCCCACAAATTCTTTGATATTGCTCCCTTCAAAAAAAAAACCTGGAGCCTAAAAAGAGAGTTAAATCTAACTCTTCTTCTGAGTGACTCATTGGTAGATGCAATGGTATGTGACTAGGTCATAAAATATATTAGAGCCTTCTCCTTGCTCTCTAATAGATCATTCACTCTGGAGGAAGCAGGCTGCCATGTCATTCAGCAGCCCTATGGAAAGATCTATGTGGTAAGCAGCTGACGCCTCCTCCGATAGCTATGTGAGTGAGCCATCTTGAAAATAGTTCTTTCAGGCCTGAAGACTCAGCCAACATCTTTACTAAACTCTAAGGAAAGACTCTGACCCAGAACTGCATAGCTCAGCCACTTCCTGATTCTCAGAAACTGTATAAGATAATAAACGCTTGTTGTTTTAAGTCCATAAATCTTGGGTAATTTGTTATTCAGCAATAGATAACTAATACAATCCTCAAAGTTTCCTTTGATCAATTAAGTTTGGGAAATCCTCTTAAACCCTCTTAAAGATTCATAAAGTCTGTTAGTGTATGAAAGTTTTTGAAAAAGTCCTTCAGAAAAAAATAATCACCCTGTTTTTACATTTTTTATAATACAGTTCCAAGGCCACTTTAACAAAATATATTTTACCCCCAGGGAACTGGTTTGGGATACTTTGAACTGTAATAGTATAGGTTGCTAGCAACTTCAATTTGTTATGAATTTCTCAGTGAGCATTTAGACAAATATCAAGAACTATGCTATAAATTCAGTATATGTTTGGGCCCTTGTAAGAATTATATTGTGGTTATGTAAAAAGATGTTCTTTTTCATAGGTAATAAATGCTGAAATTTTGTAAGGACAAAGTGTAAAAATATCTGTAACTTTCAAATAATTCAGAAAAACAGTGGTGTGTTTATTTGTGTGTGCATGCAGGGGAACAGTTCGGAGAGGCATGGGCAAATGTGAGGTGAAAAATAGCCAGGCCTCTATTTCTCTATTTGGAAATACAACAAACGATTGGTGTGGGATAAGATGCAAAGGCCTTCATCTTCACTGTTGAGTTTCAGAGTCTCTGCTCAGAGCCAGCACTGAAAAACTGATGAAGGAAGTAAACCATCTGTTCTGGGCTCCTCCTCAACCTTCCAGTTACAGGCTAAATGTTTCTTTGTGATCATCTTATCTGAAAAGGTTCTTCTCAGTTATTCTCTATTAGAAAGCACTCTGTAAATCCCATTACACTTTCTCAGTGTTTTATTATTATTATTATTATTATTATTATTATTATTATTATTTTGAATGTAGTTATTCTATACATCTTTATTGTTTATCTTGTCCCACTAAACTGCATGTTCCCTGGGGATATGAGTAATGCCTCTTCCATTTACCGCTTTCCTTCCATTGTTTCACTCCAAGCTTGGCCCATAATATGTACTAACAATATTTTTTAGGGTTAATGAATGTCCTTTTCACTCTTTACTTACTACTTCCTGGTAATCCCTAGTTACTTCTCACATTCACTAGGAGATAACTTAGTTCCTTTATGCTACCAGGTAGAAATACAGACACACACACACACACACACGCACACACACCCGTATCAGAGACCCATATCATATGATGATTATGCTACACAACTAGGTTTTCCCTAAAGGTGAGCTGAATGTTTAGTCAAAATACACAGTATGCAGGTTGAATATTATCCCTCAGAAAGTCATGTCTATCTGGATCTCAGGCTGCTACCTGATATGGAAACAGGGTATTTGCATATGTAATTAGTTAAGTTAAAAAGAGGTCATACTGGATTACAATGTACCCTAATCCAATGACCGGTGTCCTTATAAGAATAGAAATCAGAAACATATATAGACATGGGAGAAAGAATGTCATGTGAAGAAGGGTAGAGAGACTGGATATACAAGGCAAGGGATACTAAGGCTTCCTGACAATCATCACAAGCAAGAAAGAGGCAAGAAAAGATTCTTCAATAGAGCTTTCAGTGAGAGTATGGCCCTGCTTACACCCTGATTTCAGACTTCTAGCCTCTGGAACTGAGGGACAATAAATTTCTGTTATTCTAAGTCTGCCTGGTTTTTGGTAATTTGCTATGGAAGCATAGAAAATGAAAACAGATGCTTTGTATAGATAGTTGTAAAACTGAGCTAATGTGCTCAGATATACCATCCCCAGGTAAGCCTATAAACCTATCACAATAATGGCCCTGTGAGTCAACTGTACAGAAACTGACCACCTTGGAAAGTTTTGATAAAAAGTCCCCAGCCTACCAACTTATTAAATAGGGGTTGACAACTTATTTGACATCCCTCTCAAACTATTTGCATTTTAATAGGATACTTAGTCATTCACTATTCATGGATCCATTTTTTTCACAAGGGTTTACTGAGTGCATACTGTCAAGCATTACTATAGGTCAGCCAGAGGTCTATTTTAGGACACAGAAGCAGCTTTCTCTGAATGTTTCAAATCACACCCTGGAGATCTTCACCTACTTATTCAATGAACTCAAAGAACTTAATGGATATCTTGCCTGGGAATTCCAACAACATGTATATCTTCTATTAAAGAAGAATATGGCCCTGGTCAGGTGGCCCAGTTGGTTAAAGCATTGCCCAACATGCCAAGGTTTTCAGGTTTGAGCTCCAGTTAGGGCACAAACAAGAAGCAATCAATGAATATACAAATAAATGGAACAATAAATCAATTTCTCTCATCCTCTCTCTCAAATCAATAAATAAAAATTTTAAAGAAGAATATGCTCTGTCTGAAAAAGTTATTCTCTGTGTGAGCACAATCCTGGGAGATATAAACACAGAGGGAGGAGGAGGGAGAGTCACCAGTCACATAACCAGTCAAGCAGGATTAGGCTTATCAGTGCTGAAGGATCTCACAAGACATTCTGTCCTGGCTTTGCTCCTAGCTCTCTGGCCTCTTGTTTTCCACCTCCTTAAAATGTCCATCTTCCTCTGTCCATTTAGAAATGTTTATATTACTTACTATTTTGTCCTGATCCTTCTTCTCATCTCATTCACATATTCTCCCTGGATTTTTGCATCCAGTTCCATTGGTCTCAATAACAATGCAATATATACCAACATCCCCCAATCTTTACTCTAAACCAGAACTTCTTCCTAAGTCATACACCATTAAATCCAACTGCTTACTAGATAGCTCCCCTTGGATATTCCACAAATATCTCAAATTCACCATTTCTAAAACCCAACCAATTGCCTTCACTCGCAAATCTGCTCTTCTATCACTGTGTTCCTTAAGTGAGAAACTTCCATAATGAGCTTAGTAATGTTTAGCATTGTACTTCCTTTATTTGTCCTAAATTTAGTAGTTTGATCTTCAAAGACAACCCAAATTCTAGTTCTTTCTAATTTGGTGATACATTTTTGTGTCAATGATAGATCATTGATCCATCATTTCTCTTTTCAACTATAATCTTAATTTCCAGAGCCCACCTCTATTTTTTGAGGGCTTTACTAATTACTTATGTCTTCTCCAATTCTTATGTAAAAGTCTAGGAATAACCTAAATTTCTAACAGCAGTGTCTGGTTACCCAAATCATGATATGTTAATAATATGAAATATTAAAAATAATGTTATAGATGAATATTTAATACTATAATAATTGTTTATGTTTTAATTTTATAAAAAGCAGGTTTTAAAACTATACATGGAGCAAGGAGATCAATTTTTTTTAAAAAAATGCATGACCCCAATACCAAATAATATTGCAGACTGAACAAACAGATCGCTTTACTCATTCTTGTAAACTAAAATGACAATTGCTTGAAGAAAATAAAGAGGATGATAAGAGAGTGAGTATAGGTGGCAACCTAAGAAATGAGTCAAGGGAAGACCTCTCTGAGATCTGTTATCAAATAGGAAGAGAATGGGCCGATTGTGTGAAGAACAGGAGAGAGAATTATATCAGGTCTAGGGAACAAGTGCAAAGGCCCAGTTAGAGTTAGGAAAAAGCTTATGTTTTTGAGAAATAAGAACTGGGAAAAGCTTTTGATGGATTTTATGTTGGTTAGTGATATGAGCAGATTCTTACATTTACCTCTTGCTATATAAGAAAACCTATTGCAGCATGGCAAGAAAGGCAGCATGTGACCAGCGATGAAGCCATTCCTATTGTCCAAGTGAAAGATTATTTAGTTTGCACTAGAGAGTGGCTATTGAGCTGGAGAAATTGGAGATATAGATTAGTGTTATAATTTGGTGATATATGGAGATGGCTGGAGTTTATATTTAAATATATCATGGTGGTATATCCTACTTGGTCAAGAGGACTTTGATTTGAATGTTGACATAATAAAATCAAGCATGATTTTATTTTTTTATTTAATAAATCTTTATTATCCAGGTTATTATAGTTGTTCCTCTCCCCTCTCCCCGCCCAATAACTCCCCTCCACCTGGTTTTAACCTCACCTCATACCCTTACCCACCCCCTGTTGTCCTGATCAATAGGTATAAGATTTTTGTCCAATCTCTTCCCACACCCCTCATACACTCCTCCCCTAAAATTGTCAGCCTGCTCCCATTCCATGCCCCTGATTCTATCATATTCACCATTTTATTCTCTTCATCAGATTTTTTATCCATTTGATTTTTAGATTCATTTGTAGATAGATATATATTTTTGTCACTTTGTTGTTCATAATTTTTTAACTTACCTTTTTCTTCCTCTTCCTTTTTCCCCCTTTGACTCTACTTATTTATTTGTTTGTTTGTTTATAATTTAATAAGTCTTTATTGTTCCAATTGTTCTTCATTTTTCCCCCAGAGCTTCCCTCTAACCGGTTCCCACCCCACCCTCTGCTCTTACCCACCTCCTCATTGTTGTCCTCATCGATAGGTGTACAATTTTTGTCCAGTACCTTTCCACACCCCCTACACTACTTTCCCCCCAATAATTGTCAGTCCACTCCCTTTCTATACCCCTGATTCTATTATGTTCACCAGTTTATTCTGTTCATCAGATTTTTTTATTCACTTGATTTTTAGATTTACTTGTAGATAGATATGTTCATAATTTCCATCTTTACCTTTTTCTTCTTCTTCCTCTTCTTAAAGAATACCTTTCAGCATTTCATGTAATACTGGTTTGGTGGTAATGAACTCCTTTAGCTTTTTCTTATCTGTGAAGCTCTTTTTCTGCCCTTCGATTCTGAATGATAGCTTTGCTGGGTAGAGTAATCTTGGTTGTGGGTTCTTGCTATTCATCACTTTGAATATTTCTTGCCACTCCCATCTGGCCTGCATAGTTTATGTTAAAAAAATCAGCTGACAGTCATATGGGTGCTCCCTTGTAGGTAACTGTTTTTTTCTTGCTGCTTTTAATATTCTTAGTCTTTTGCCCTTGTCATTTTAATTATGTTGTGTCTTGGTGTGGTCCTCTTTGGATTCCTTTTGTTTGGGGTTCTCTGCATTTCCTGGACTTGTAAGTCTATTTCTTTCACCAGGTGGGGGAAGTTTTCTGTCATTATTTCTTCAAATAGGTTTTCAATATCTTGCTCTCTCTCTTCTTCTGGCACCCCCATAATTCTGATGTTGGATTGCTTGAGGTTGTCTCAGAGGCTCCTTACACTATCTTCATATTTTTGTATTCTTTTTGCTTTTTGCTTTTCTTATTGGGTGTTTTCTGCTTCTTTGTATTTCAAATCTTTGACTTGATTCTTGTGATCCTCTAGTCTGCTGTTAGGTCTCTGTATAATATTTTTATTTCAATCAGTGTATGCTTAACTTCTAGTTTGTTCTTTTCATATCCTTGAGAGTCTTGCTAAATTTATCAATGTTTTCTAGAAAATTCTTGAAAAGCCTTATAACCATCGTTTTGAACTCTATATCCAGCCATTTGCTTTCCTCCATTTCTTTCATTTGTGATCTGTTTCTTTGTCTCTGCATTTTGGCTGCTTCCCTGAGTTAATAGAGTGGCTTTGTGTGTTAAGTGTCCTATAGGACCCAGTTGCTCAGCCTTTTCAGTTGCCTGAGGTAGAAACTCTTGGTGCACCCTTTTGTGGGCTGTGTGCACAGTCTTGTTGTAGTTAAGCCTTGATTTTGTTGGTATCATTGGGGGGAAATGACCTCCAGGCCAATTGGCTGTGAGGATCAGCTGTGTCTATGCCGGGAGAACTTCTGTGCTGGAGACGCCCTTATGAGACAATTCCTGCAAAAGCCTCTGTGCTCAGCTTGGATTGGGTGGAGTCTCAGGACAGAGCAGACAGCATTGGTTCCCATCACCCCTTCCCTTATAGGACCCTGTGTCTCAGTGTCTTCAGTAATTAATGCAAGCACTGCCCTTGAGTTTCACCTGCTGCCTGATAGTCCAGTTTCTTCCCATATGAGTCTGGTCTCCAGAGTCTCTCCTGAAACTGGAGTTGAGAACAGTCAGAAGCTTTTGTCTCCTACCTGCTTGAGAAAGCCAGCCACTCAGTTGCCAGTCCTCTCCACATGCATGTCTTGCTGCCTTCTGCAGTTCCTCTGAGTCTCAGTGTGCTTTTCTCTTTCCTGACAGTCCAGTTTCACCCTGTATGAGTCTGGATCCCCAGAGTCTCACCTGGAACTGTAGTTCAGTGCAGTCAGGAGTTTTGTCTTCCTCCAGATTGAAAAAGCCAGCTACACACTCAGTTGCCACTCCTCTACATGCACATCTCAGTACCTCTGCCTCCTGTAGTTCCTATGGGTCTCAGTGTGCTTTTCTCTTTCCTTCTAGTTGTGGAATTTCCACTCAGCCAGCCTTGCTGTGGTTCTGGATGATGTTATTTTTGTCTTTTAGTTGTAATTTTGAAATTGTTGTGTTAGGCAGCAGTTTAGGTGTTTACCTATGCTGCCATCATGGTTTCTCTCCCAATTCTCTTCTTCCTATTCTTAAAGAATACTCATCAGCATTTTATATTGGGTTTAGTGATGATGAATTCCTTTAACTTGTCTGTGAAGCTCTTTATCTGACCTTCAATTCTAAATGACAGCTTTGCTGGATAGAGTAATCTTGGTTGTAGGTTCTTATTATTCATCACTTTGATGTTATTTCTTGCCACTCCCATCTGGCCTGCATGGTTTCTGTTGAGAAATCAGCTAATAATCATATGAGTACTCCCTTGTAGGTAACTAACTGTTTTTCTTTTTCTGCTCTCAAGTTTCTCTCTTTGTCTTTTGCCCTTGGCATTTTAATTATGATGTGTCTTGGTGTGGCCCTCTTTGGATTCCTTGTGTTTGTGGTTCTCTGTGCTTCTTGGACTTGTAACTCTATTTCTTTCACCAGGTAGGGGAAGTTTTCTGACATTAAATAGGTTTTCAATATCTTGCTTCCTCTCTCTTGTTCTGGCAGCTCCATAATTTGAATGTTGGTATGCTTGAGGTTGTCCCAGAGGCTCCTTACACTATCTTCATATTTTGGAGTTCTTTTTTTTTCTAGTTGAGTGCTTTTTGCTTCTTTATATTAACTTGATTCTTGCAATCCTCTAGTCTACTATTGAATCTCTGTATATTATTCTTTATTTCAGTCAGTGTATGCTTAATTTCTGATTGGTCCTTTTTTATATCCTTGAGGGATTCACTAAATTTCTTGGAGGTTTCTAGAAGATTCTTGAGTAACCTTATAATTGAGGTTTGAATTCTATATCTGATAGAATTTCTTTACTTTTCTCCATTTCTTTCATTTGTGACATGGTTCTTTGTCTCTGCATTTTGGCTGCTTCCCTATGTTGATAGAGTGGCCTTGTGTGCTGGGTGTCCTATACGGCCCAGTGCCTCAGCCTCTCCAGTTACCTGGTGGACAATCCCTTAGATTTGCACCCCTTTGCTGGCTGTGTGCACACTCTTGTTATAGTTAAGCCTTGATTGCTGTTGGCATCACTGGAGGAACTGACCTCCAGGCCAATTGGCTATGATGACCAACTATGTCAATAATGGAAAAACTGCTGTGCAAGAGACACCCCTAGCAGGCAGGACTTGTTTCAGTAAGGCTTTAGTGCTCACTGAATCTGCCCCTTGAGTGTGTCGCTTATGGATGTGTAGCATTGTAATCGGATATGGTCTCACTCTGACCATTAGGTACACAGGCTCTTGGATATCCAAGAAGGTGCAAAGTCAGCCACTTTCTGAGGCCACCCAGCAGAAGCTAGAGAGATCTTCAGATTTCTCCTCTTTGTTTGGGATTTGGAAGTACCCAGATAAGGTCCAGCTGTAAAGCAATGTAGGCTGCTGCTGTAGGCCTTCTTTTGAAACCTTTGGAATTCTCTGAGCCAGCTACAGTTTGTTAGGTTTTAGATTGCAAGAGGGACAGGCCATTAATATGCAAAATTCGCCGTGCACAGCTTGGGTGGGGTTGTAAATTAGGTGGGGCGGGGTCTTAGGGAATCACCAGGGCACAGCAAATAGCAAGGGCTGCCAAATAGCCCTGGGTCTCTGTGTCCTGTGGCCCCATGCAGGAACAATGATCACTGCGAGCACCTCTGAGAGAAAGCCACCCTCATGTTCCTGCCTGATGCCAGACTGTCTAGTTTCTCCCCTTATGAGTCTGGGTCCCCAGAGTCTTACCAGGAACTGGAATTCAGAGCAGTCAGGAGCTTGTATCTGCCTCCTGATTGAAAAAAAAAAAAAAACAGCAGCAGCATACCCAATTGCCAGCCCATTTTGCACGTGCCTCTGTACCTCCACACTTCTGCACCTCTGCAATTCCTATCAGTCTCAATGTACTTTTTCTTTCCTTCTAGTTGTAGAACTTCCTCTCAACCAGCTTTTCCATTGTTCGGGATAATATTTGTTTTGTCTTTTAGTTGGAGTTTTGATGTGTTTGTGAGAGGCAGCAAGTACAGGTGTTTACCTATACCGCCATTTTGGTTGTTCTCTCAACCATGTTTTTAAGTTAAGCAATGTAGTGAAGCCTGTTCCATTTACTAAGATAATATTTGCATACTTAGGATATCTATTATGATGAAACATAAATGACATGCCCCTAGGTAGGGGCAAAGCAGTACTTAACAATTACATCACTCACTCTATGTCTAGATGTATAGACTACAAATTACCTGCAATTTTCTAGTTCAGAGAAGACTTGTTTGAAAGGAAATTAATTATGTAAGTAAGTACCCATGATTTTAAAAGGAGGGTGTAACAATAACTTTAAAAATCTGTTTTAATACAACCTGCCTCACTACTTTATAAAGATAACTTATCTTTGGAAGGTGATGGGTCATTTTGCAAAAGTAGCTTAGGTCTTCTGTAGTAAAGGTCCCAACTTACTGACTTTTGCTCCTTGGGAATCAAAGGTAAGTAGACTTAGAAAGATGGACAATGTGGTCCTGCCCAAAGTTCAGGAGCTGAAACTATCAAGGAAACCCCTGGAATAACCTTGAGGAAAAGACAAGTGGAGGGTGGTCCCAGGCTACACTTGTGGAATGATTTCCATAGTATGTGACTAAGGCTAGCCATGATGACGTAGCGAAGTGACACACAGAAAGTTTTGTTGTGATGAACAATGGCAGAATAACTGAGTGCAAACTAAGAGGGCTAAAAGTTCAATATCCACGTTCAAATCCCCATTGTGAGGCATCCAGACCAGCAACAACATCAAAGTGAGTAGATAGGCATGTGCTAGACTTTGGACGTGACATGAGACACCAGTCAGAAGCAATGGCAATCCTGAGTTGATCAATCATTCCACATCTCTTTATAGATAGCACTGGGAGGAAAGGCCTTGCCCATCAATACATCCTAATTTAAGTAAGTTTTTCCCTGGTATTCTTGATAAGTTGGCCAGAACAAAAGAGAGGGAAAATTGTCTAGATGAGTGGAGAAAGCTTCCAAAAGGTTAAATTCACTTTCAATGACAATGGGCTCCTCAGATATCTCATGTCAAACTGGTTCAAACGTACATACAGCCGAGACCAGACTCTCTTCACCTGAGTACAAACACCTTGCATTTCTGGAAGAGTCACTGTAAAATCCTTACAATATGTGTTAATGTTTCACCAGATAGAAGTCTTTGTTTTTTAGGATCTTAGTTGTACTTTACTGACAAGTTTTAATTCACTTTTAAGACGTAAATAACCATTTATATTATTCTCAAAAATCTCTCTCTCAAAAGTTTCCAAATGTCTAAACTTTCTCCTACGAAAAAATAAGCCCTTTTTCAGGAAAGAGGAAAAAAATGTACCTTTCCATAATACATGACATGAGTCATGGAAAAGGCTTGAATAATTTGTAGACATGTTGTTATTGAGTCATCACAAATGATACAAAACCACTTGAATACTGATGAAATTAAACTCTTTAAAATCTGTAAGAAATAAAAATAATGCTATTTTTATATTTCACAAAGATCAACTTCAATTTTACCCTAGAAGAGACACTAAAGCTAAACAGCAACAATTCTCATTCATTGCTTAGGAAGCTTGTTCCCCAAGAAGCCAAATAAGATCTACAGCAAAGAGAGAATCTGTGATATAACATGGACTTAAATACAAGTGTTATCTCTCATTGTTCAATATATTCCTTCCCTTCACAATAGGTATGATACTATATTTTAAAACAAACTGGCCAGATTGTGCCTAAAATACTCAAGGACTTGTAAATCTAAAGGCTTTAAGTAATATGACTGATGGGTTTGATGGTACATTGGAATGCTGGTGATTTATTATATAATTTAAGTGCCCATCTGTGCAGCTGGGCAAAAACTTAGCTGATGAAAATATCAGCTGTCCAGCTGTTTTCTCTATTCAGCAGAGGTCATGTGGATTGCTTCTCTGGCTGCCATCACCACTCCAACAACATCATGTCTGTCAGAAGGACTCTTCGTCTCCATACTTTCCTGAAATAGTAAGGTCAACAACACTGGTCCTTAATTCTGAAGATCCCAGCTACTTTTCAGACTACTTGCAATTTAATGAGCCTTGACAGTAGTTAAAGAAGTCATTCTCTCAAACTTGTGTCACTGTGTTTCACTTCCCAGCTAGCTAGCCTGGGACAAAGAGGAGTTATGGTCTGACTTTTAAAAAAAGAAAAAATGAATTATACAGTACCAAAATCCGATTATACAACATTACTTTTACATCTTCCAGGTAGGTGCTGCTCAACTACTTTAGCCATTCGCCATGGCTCTGAGACCATTGACAAGTTTGGTGGCCTTAAGAAGTAGAACATCAAACTTAGAGATAATTTCTAGTGGACCTTGCTTTTGTTTTAATATGATTTACTTGAGCAATATAGACCTCAGCAACCCCACTTTCTAGCCTTCCCATTGAGAAGTTTCACACTAAGTGGCAGGTGTTGAATAAGTAGTCATTTTCAGATATAAACAGGAAAGTTATTGACTGGTAATTGACCAGATGAAGGGCTTGCAAATGTATAAGGTGCTATAGACCCAGTGGGTATTCAAACTTTTTACATTTATTTATTGCCTTTAATAGTGATTTGAACACACAATGGACAATTGAAGAACTAAGATCAGGAAGGCAGCCAATTCATAGCTACTGACCCTTTCAAATGCCTTTCAGACCTTAAGTAGCCATTCTGACCTAAGTTCAAAAAGTACAACAATAACCTCAAATCAGTATTGTGGGGAAGAAAAGAGAGAGGGAATTAATAAATTTCCCAATCTGATCTTTGATCTCCTACTCTATCATCTCAGATGGCTGCCAAGGGCCATTTAATTTGCCTAGTTGACACACTCTAGTTTTAAGTTCTGATTTTTTAATTTTGTGATAAGAAAAGATAACATAAAACCCACCCTTTTAATGAAGTTTTGTGCACAAAGAAGTATTATTAACTACTAAGGCCCAGGGCACAAATTCGTGAACATGTGGGACCCCCAGTCTGGTAGGCAATCAGGGCCGGGCTAATCAGGGCCTGATAGCTGGAGGGAAGGACAGGGCATGGGAGGTTGACCAATAGCCTCAAGGAGGGAGCCAGCCCTCCACACCCCTGGGAAAAGGACTGCATCTGCGACCACCCACCCCCATTTCCCATCCCAGCCCAGGGTTGGAAAGCCCCAGCAGGAATGGGAGAGGAGGCCATGGTCACCAGACCAGACACAGAAGGAAGGAATGCTGGATGCAGATGCTGCCAGCCAGCTGTGGGAGGTTGGCTGTGGGATTGCATTGACCATCAGAGGGAAGTTCCTGCATTGAGCATCTGCCCCCCTGGTGGTCAGTGCACGTCATAGTAATTGGTTGACTAGTCATTAGGTCATAATGGTCACTTAGACTTTTATATACATAGATAATCCCAATGTTGTACAGCAAAGCTCTAGAACATACTTATCTTGCAAACTGAAACTTTATACCCATTGAACAGCAACTCTCCATTTCCTCCTTCCCACCCAACCCTTTCACTCTCTGTTTCTAGGAGTTTGACTCTGAGATACGTCATGTAAGTGGAATCCTAAAGTATCTGTCCTCTGTGGCTGTCTTATTTCACTCATCACAATCTCTGGGTTCATCCATTTTGTCACACATGGGAGGTGGATTCTGACCTTTTATCCTAAAACTGTGAATGATATGAGGCCAGCTCCTAAATGCTCTGCATACTGTAAGCATATGCATAAAGCACTTAATCAACAACAAATTCATTCCTAGTAATCTTAGAGATTGTTAAGGAAAAAGGTCCTTTTAGAGCAAACATACACACCTGTCATAGGAAGAATTTAGTACATTCCAGCAACAGAGGATAGCTAGATTTAATTTGGAGCATTTTACTCAGTTTCTCTTGAGTCTTTGTTAACTGCTTATTTGGGGAGAATGATACAGTACTAGAGGCTTCTCCCTGGCTCATCACAACAATAAATGAATAATATTGAGTGGTGTTTTATAATTTGATCCTCAAAACTGAGGCATCCAAAGGATTTTAACATTCATTTTATCATCCCACCTTCACTGAGAAAGCATCTGTTGATCAAAGGCTCAGAAAAATACTGATTTGCCCAAGGTTGCCTTCCAAATCCCAGCCTCTTTCAACTCTATCCTAAAGCCTTTTATATTTTTCCACTTTAACTTCAGGTATTTCTATTGCTTGAAAAGTAAACTCAGATATGGGCAAAAGTGATTCAAAAACTTTATAAGTGATATCAATAAAATTAATTAAGTTCAGAAATACTTATCCTTTCTTCCTTACTGAGTCACATGCATAAAATTGTCACTCAGAGCAAAATGATTAGCATGATCATAAAACACATATCTAATCCTAACTAAGTCTCTCTTTGCTTTTTTGTTTTCAGTATGTTAGAATTTATATACAGTCCTGATATACAAGGCATATGAATAATATAGCAAATAGCTGCCATAGGCTGAATTGTGTCCTCCCCCTAAATTCCTATTCTGAAGTCCTAATCCCCACATACCTCAGAAATGTGACTGTCTTTGGGGACAAGGTCTTTAACAAAGAAATTAAATTAAAATGAGATCATTAGAGTGAGTCCTGATCCAAAATGACTGATATCTTTATAGGAAGAGGAAATTTGGATATTGACATACACAGAGGGAAGATCATGTGAAGACTCAAGAAGCCAAAGAGGCCTCATAGGAAAGCAACCTGCAGACACCTTGATCTCTGAATTCTGGTCTCCAAAACTTTGAGAAAATTATTTCATTTTGCTTAAGCCACTAGTCTGTGGTACATTTTGTGGCCTTAGCAAGATAATAGAATAGCTAAGATTTAGTTGCTTGCCCAGGTTAGTAATATAACTGACTTTTAGTACAATATATGGATATTGAAATGCCATTGCCCTCAATTTTAAAAAAAATACGAGTATATATGTTAATAGTGGTATATGTTTATTATGTTTTGAACACAAGTATTACTCATCAGGCAATCATAAATGCATAAATACTCACAGCAGGTTAAAATGACACACACAATAATAATGTTATACACTGAGTCAGCATTCAGATTTTTCAGGAAATCAGCGCTAGATGAGATTAAGAGAAGTTTTCACTGAAGTGGCAAGAATGAGTAAGGTTTTGATGTAAGTAGCTAAGGAACAGTATAAGGAAGAGGTTATGAAAATGAAAAATCATAGAGGACACAAAATGGATCAATTGAGCTGGAGCAAAAGAAGTGAGGAAATTAAGTCAATTTTGTTTCTGGGGAGAGAGAATTCAGAAAGAATGCAATATACTATCATGGTAAAGGAAGGGTGTGAGGATGAGCACAAGCCTCAACTCAGAAGTTAGTCTCTTATCCTCTCTGTAAGAACAACCTGCTGGTGGCCTAATGCTCCATCCTGAGGCTATCTTTTGCATTTATTGAATCTTTTTCCAGAAATAGCCAGGGAAACAGAAGCTCTGTCTATACCAGTGACTTCCAGAATCACATGTGGGGGCTTTATTCATTGTCCTCATCTCAGATACAGTCAAACAGTACATCTAGGTCAGTGTCCTCAATCTTGGCTGCACATTATAATCACCTGGAGCTTTAAAAAATTCTGGTAGCCAAGCTACAGTCCAGACCAAGTCAACCAGATTTACTGGTCGTGGAAACCAGGCATCAATTCTATGTTTCTTAAGAGTCCCAGTTTAGGTAAGCTGAAGACCCAGTGTTAGGTAGTAGGGCCTGGGTATCTGTGATTTTAGAGGCTTCCCAAGTAATTCTTCCTAGTCAATCTATGAAAAGCATTTGATCCTCAAAACTGAGGTATCCATCTTGTATTCCTCAATTAGCTTTCTCTAATCCCTAAGAAAAAACAAATATGCCACTTCTCATTTTCATCTCCTCTTTATAAGGAATCTCATAATTTAGCTAAACTTACTTTTCAATTTGGCAAGATAAAAATGGGTGTTTTCCACAGAACACACAAGGGCCTTTAGTAGCTATAGTATGTAGCAGTGAAACAGAGTATTGAAGTAGGAAATAGAGCATTGAAAATAAGATAGAGGTGGACCAGATTGTAGAGAGACCAGTTTTTCAGCTACTTAGGCAATGGTCTTGAAAAAAATAAGTCAGCAGGAGATTGACTTCAATCTAGATTTTAAGGAAATTATAAAGAGAGCAATGAAACAAAAAAATAATGCAAAAGACAGTGTAAAGGAGAAACAATTGAACTTTTATGATAGATTAGGTATGTGAGAAGGTTGGGAATTGAAGATGTGATTCTGCAATTATAAGCCTTAGTACAGAAAGAAATCATAGAAATGGGAAAATGAAAAGAAGAAGATAAATTTCCTTGGGGAGGGAGTAAAGAAGGGAAGATGGTTAAATTGGGTTTTGAATTTGTCTGAGAGAATATGGCATTTAGAAAGTGAGGCCATTCTGTCTTTTTCATCTTTGTGGCCCCAGTACCTAGCATGAAACTTAATACATGGAGGACATTGATTAAATGATGGTTGAGAGAGAAAATTAAATGATGGTTGAGAGAGAAGGCAGAGGTGGAACTGATGGGTTAAGGAACATGCCAGGTTGAGAAAAGTCAGAACCAATGGAAAACTGAAGGTGGGGATAATATATGCCTCATAATTAAGCTTCTAATACTATGTCAAAATGAGCCCACATATGCTGTCATCAATTTTGTATCTGAGTTAAAAGTGTTAATCTGTTAAGTATAAGCCTTTAAAATATATCATAATTTGTGCAATCCTGTATAGCATTTCTTTCTTTCTTTCTTTTTTTTAATGGAAGTGGCCTGAGCCTCTCCTGATATTTGAGAGTCCCCAGGAATAAACATTGTTAAGTTTATGTGTTAGGTAGTTGCTTTTAAATTGTGTTGCTAAGCCATGCTTTGAGAGTTCAGAGGAACTCCCTCAGGGACCTCTTTAGAAGGGATGGGAAAGAAGGATTTGAGCTGAGCCTATGAGCCTGTGGACCTACAACCCCATCCCTACCCCAAGTCCAAGCTTTTATTCATTTCATTTATTGGCACAAGTAAGGCTTTATTTGGAAAAATAAGTAAAGGCTGTATTTTAACTTTTTTCCCTTAGAAAGTAAATTGTGAAAATTACATGCTAAGAAATAAAGAGAAAATGAATTACAAGATTAACCATGAAGACTTAGCTGAGGTAGGATAGTGGAAATTGGCAGCAGGCCAGATCAGCATGGTCCTATTGGCAGGCCAAGTGTAAGAGGAGATTAAGGAGAACTGGGAGTCTGGAGAGAGAGTGTGGAGGAAGGTGAATGACATAGTTTGAGCGTGGAGTCCAGATTTCAGTCACTAACTGGCCCTAAAGCTTAGATAGGACATTTAACCTCTTTGGGCCTGTTTTCTCTTTTGCAAAATAAGGTCATTGGTCAAAATGTGTCCAATCTCTAAAGTCTAAAGACTTTGAGTCCTGCTCAAAGATTCTGTGATTCTAGGGAGCTTATGCAGCAGTGTAGGTGACTGACATTGATTTTCCAGGCTATACATATTATTCATTATGATCAGAGAAAGCTCATTGTTTGCAGGGTGTGAAAGCCAGAAGGGAGAGGTGAAATGTTTAGGAGTTTGACTTTGGGAGTATAGAGTACTTAGCTTGAATAATGCCTATTAAATTAATTATGCAAAGAGGCCATTATATAGAGATGGCTCTAATGCTATGATGCCCTATGTAAGTATATAAAAATCTAGGCTTATAAATGCCTCACAGTTATGAATTGAAACCTAAGAACAGCCAATCACAAACATCCAACAAAGCTTCAAACCATAGCTTATCAATCATTTCCTTATACTTTGCTTCTACCTTATTCTATAGAAATATCTTGCTGAGTTCCTGTCCATGGAGAGCTCCTAAATAATTCTGGTGTGGTGTAGCTTGATTTGAATTACTTTTTGCTCAAATAAACTCTCAAAATTAATAATATGCCTCAGTTTATCTTTTAACATAGCTAATATTGTCTGTACATAAAGTACTGATATTTACTAAGGACTTTACCCATCATACAGCACTTCATTCTGACATTGCCATCAGGAAGGTGTTATTCTCATTTTAAACTTGAGGAAGACAGACACCCAGTGAGTGTCCTTTTAAGAAGATAATGTTAACAGTATTGACAATGTTAGTGCTGGTTAAAGAGAATTTATCTTTGAAATGCACATTAATAAACCAAATTTAGTATTTTAACAGTTCTACCATACTGTTCTTATATAATTCTACTGAAAGTTCTACTGTTAAAAAGAAACTATGAAAAAAATGGAAACATTTGAATTCTGCTCTATCAATTAAGTGTGTGTGTAGGTGGTAGAAATGTCCAAAATACTTCACATTTTTTCTTCTTGATGGCAACTTATAAGTTATGAAAAAATATAGTGATAATATCTTATACCTATTTGTAAAATATTTAAGACTACAAAGTACCTTCCTTCATAGTTATTATCTCAGTTAATCTTATGATTACACAAATATGATTGTTCCCATTTTAGAGGGACAATTTAACTTTTATAAACCTCACTTGACCACTTGAGGTTTATAAAAGTTAAATTTTTTGTCCAGGGGTCATGTGACTAGCAAGTGGAACCAAAGTCAGTCTTCAGACTCCACATCCAATGCATTTTCCATTATACTACAAACTACTTTATCAAAATTCACATTTTATATCATAGTAAAATATAGTAGGTATTACCTGCTAGAATAGAATTGGTTAGTTTTGTCATCTAGAGGAGGAAACTATGTCCTTTCCAAAGATTTGATTGCAAGTAGTAACAATTACAATATTAATATTGTGATAGATAATGATTAATAATATGGCTTACACTTAAAAGAGGCAAATAAAAATAAACCCAAATGTAAGCTATTTTATAATTTAGGACTGTGAGCACAGTTAGATGCACTTCTTAGTGAATGTAGAATTGGGTCATCTTTGATATTTTAATGTTTTGGGGATTGTAAACTTACTCATTATGAGTCAGCCCAAGAGCATCATTGGTTTATGGTTAAACTTCTGGTAGTTATGATATTTAAAGAGCTTAATTTTCTTGATCTCAGGGAGAAATTATATACATGTTCTTTAGACTCATACAGATCTGGGATTTTCTCTAGTTCTAAAGCTAACTACCTGTGTGACCTTGAGGAAATACATTAACCTCTGCTTCTAACTTTCCTTAACTATAAATGAGGTAATCATTCCTGTATCAATGAATTGGCTTGAAAGTATAAACAAAGGATAGAGCAAAGGATTAGCACTAAAAATAAAAACTAAAAAAATTAAAATTAAAATTAGTTCTTTTCCTTGAGAGATTTGCAAGTGCTACTCTATTGGGCTTCACATATCAAAACAAAACAAAACAAAAAACAACAAGAATAACACCTTTACCTCTACTGATATCTGACATTAAAGAGAGGGATATTTACTGACCTAGGTTTCTCTCTCACATCGATGTTTCTCTCTTTTTCCCCTCTCTACAAAATCAATGGCATATCCTCAAGTGAGGATTAAAAAAAAAAAAAAAAGCAAAAGAGAGGGCTACTTAGTATCTCTCCTATACCTGTTCACAACCAGGAACTTGGTAGGTGCCCAATAAATATTAGTTGAATTAAACTGAAATCAAATTACTTCTTTTCCCTGGGTCTCAGATGTTTAATTAGAAGCCTGCCATAGCCCAATTCTCATCAACTAGTATTCAGCCACTATATAAAAGAACATTGTCCTTGTAGCATCCCTCTTTCATCTCCAGGCCCCGCTATTTTTGTCATGGTTCATTCCAGCTGAACTAAAATTTCCTCAAACATGACTGGAGCAATGGGCCAAATCTAATAAGATTAAATTTAATAGGGATAAATGTAAAGACTTATACTTCAGTCCAAAAAGAATCTTGTACAAGTACTAGATAGGGAATATGGAGATTAGCAGCAACATGTGTGAAAAAGACTTAAGGGTTTTAGTTGATATTAAGCTCAATTAGTCAACAGTGTGCTTTTGTTAACAGGAAAGTTGATGTGAACTGAGCCTGCATTAACTCCTGCTCAAGCCTGGTGATGACTCCACTACTCAAGTTCCTTAGATTTAGCAGAGTCTCTAGAATAGCTCATTACATTTCAGATGACAGTCCCATCCCCGGAGCGTTAGCCTTTCTAGGGTAGGCCTTGAGAATTCACATTTCTAACAAGTTCCTAGGTTGGTGCTAATGTTTGGTCTCTGCATCACACTTGAGAACCATTGCCTTCCTCCAGTCAGGTAACACTGAGACCACTAGTAACAGTAAAAGATAAGAGTAACATCAGTAAAATTAATATTGTTAACATTTATTAAGGATTTATTATAGGCTAGAAGTTTTACCAAATATGTCACACAGAATTAATAGTAGTATAATGACAGCAGTAATTATATTAATAACCACCACCCAAGTAGTACTTACTATGTGTCAATATTTTTTCCATGGGCTTTACATATTTAACCCTTACAACAATTCTATGATGCATATATTACTACTAGAAGCCCTGTGCATGAAATTTGTGCATGGGGATGGGAGGGGGGGCGAGGGGTCCCTCAGCCCAGCGTACATCCTCTCACAATCTGGGACTGCTAGCTCCTAACCACTCATCTGCCTGTCTGATGGCCCTAACCATCTGTGCCTGCCTGATCACCCCTAACTGCCTCTGCCTCTGCCCCTGCTGCTGCGGCTTTATCTAGAAGTACGTCTGGAATCATGTCCGGAAGGTTGTTAGCTGTCTGGTCTAATTGGCATATTATGCTTTTATTATTATAGATATACTAGAGGCCCTGGGCACTAATTCATGCACCAATGGGGTCCCTCGGTCTGGCCTGTGGGATCAGGCTAAAATCAGCTCTCCAACATCATCCCCTGAGGGGTCCAGATTGCAAGAGGGTACAGGCCAGTCTGAGGGATGCAGTGATGCATGATTGGGGCCTGGGAGGGACTGCAGGAAGGCTCCAGGGTGTGTCCAACCCATCTTGCTCAGTCCCAATCAGCCAGATTCCAGCAGCTAATCTACTGGTCGGAGCATCTTCCCCCTGTTTGTCAGTGTACATCATAGCAAGCAGTTGAGTGGCCTTATCATATCATTATCATATTACACTATGATTGGTTGAATGGTCAACTAGACGACTGGATACTTAGCATATTAGGCTTTTTTTACACAAGATATTCCCTCCTTATCTGCAGTTTCACAATTCCAGGATTTTAGTTATCTGAGGTCAGAAAATGTCAAACAAAAATCAAACAATTCATAAGTTCTCAATTTCACACTATTCTGAGTAGCTCCTCCATCCTACCTGGGATATAAATCATCCCTTTTTTCCAGTGTATCTATGCTACATATGTAGTAAAATAAGATATTTTGAGACAGAGAGATAACACATTCATGTAAATTTTATTATAGTATCTACAATATAAGAGCATAATATGCTAATTAGACCAGACAGCCAAATGACCTCCTGGACATCCTTTGGACAAAGCCTTGGCAGCCTGGGCTGAGGCAGAGAGTTAGGGGCAATCAAGCAGACAGGCGAGCAGTTAGGGGTGATCAGACTCAGGGACATTGGGCTATGCCCCCTGTCCAGAGTGGATTGATGGGGGTGGGGCAGAGTGGTTAGGGGTGATGAGTCAGACAGGTGAGTGGTTAAGTGCAATCAGGCAGGCAGGTGAGTGGTTAGGGGCAATCAGGCAGACAGGCAGGCAAGCGGTTAGCAGCCAGCAGTCTTAGATTGCAAGAGGATGCAGGCAGGGCTGAGGGACATCCCTAACCCCTGTGCACAAACTTCGTGCACCATGCCTCTAGTATTATTATAATTGCTCTATTTTATGATTAGTTACTATTGTTGACCTCTTAGTTATAAATATAACTTTATCACAGGTATGTATGTATGTAAAGGGAAAAAAATAGTATATATAGAGTTTGGTACTGCCTGTGATTTGAGGCATCCACAGTGGGTGTTGGAACATATCCCACACAGTTAAGGGGAAACTACTGTACTCATTTTTTTTAAGACGAATAAATAGCTCACAAGAATCATGGCTAGAATTTGGATTTATGTATGCTGATAACAGCTCCTGGGATACCATGAGGCTCCCCTGGAGACACGATTTAAGTAAAGATTGAATTTAGAGAAGAATTAAGAAAGAATCAAGCAATATTTGATAATGTATGAATAAATTGAATATGGTATATCTATATTATAGACTAATAGTCAGCAATAAAGATGAACTAAACTATTGAAAACAATATGCAACAACATGAATGAATCTCAAGATAATTATGGTGAGTCAAAGCAGCCAGACAGAAAGAACTTAGAAAATGCTAATGAATCTACAGTGACAGAAAGCAATTGCCTTGGTATGGTGGGAAAGGAACCTTGAGAAGATGTGGGATGGAAGAATTAAAAATAGACATAAGGAACTTTTGGGGGGTGATAGTTCACACTCTGATAGTAGTGAAGCTTTCAAGGGTGATTAAATACATTTAAATTTATCAAAATGTATACTTAAGTAAAGTTTCTTATATTTATTATAGTATAATAAAGCTATAAAAACAAGTTTGGGTTTAAATACGTTAAGTAAAATTCATGAATCCTGTGAAGTAGACCACTATTATTATTTACTAATAACAGATTGATAATTGTGTTCATACCTAAAGAACAGATAATTTGGATAAACCAATATCTTCAACATATCCAATGTATACCCCAATGTCATACCAACTTCTGAGTAGAAATAGCAGTTAAACAATAACTTAGAAAACCTAACTCAATGGAAAAATTTATTACTACTAGTAAATTCTAATTCATTAAAAAAACAATTGGTCCTTAAGAGGTCACAGATTCTAAAAACTAAAATTATCTAATAATAGAGGAATATGCAAATTAACCAGGACAGTGTAATGTCACAACTGAACAACAGGGACCTGAGGCTGCATGGTGTCTGGCCAGGGCAAAGGACCTCAGGCTGTGCCCCCTCCCTGTGGGGCTTGACTGGGAGACCTCAAGCCACACACCCCCACCCCAGCACGAGGCTTGGGGATATCAGGCTGCACCCCCATCCAGAGGGGATCAACGGGGGTGGGTCCGGCCAGGTCTGGGTCTCACCCAATGAGGGTGGGGCCAGCCAGGTCTGGGTCTCCTATGTTTTTGAAACACATGCAGGTAGTGGGTGGGGACTCGACTCTAGGTCCCGAGGCACACCCCAGACTCTGAGAGGAGGGAGATTTTCATATACATTTTACTAACTTTTTAAATCTCTGATACTTTCATTTATATAGAGAAAAGGAAAACAGCAATATTAAAAGATTTTCTCTAATTAATTCCCTTTTAAAAAAATATATCTTACTGGGATTTTTTTGCAGAGACGAAGAGAGAGGGATAGAGTTAGAAACAACAATGAGAGAGAAACATCGATCAGCTGCCTCCTGATGCTGCCTACTGGGGATGTGCCCACAACCAAAGTACATGCCCTTGACCAGAATCAAACCTGGGACCTTTCAGTCTGCAGTCAGATGCTCTATCCACTGAGCCAAACTGGCTAGGGTTAATTAATTCCCTTTTAATGTGCATGAATTTTGTGCACTGGGCCACTAGTACTTAAATATAATCACAACAGTAATAGCATAGTAGTAGTATTAGCTTCTTATTAAATTCCCCATTAAAAGAAAACAATTAAAAAAACTTTGGCACTTTCCTTCCAAAATTAGCAGAATAGATAGGATTATTAACAGGAAAGATAGGATTATTCCATTTTATAGACATTAATATTTAAGTTGCCCCCAAAAAATGCCTTTTTTAAACTTCTTTTACTTAACTGTTTTTTTTTTTCCGGTATTTATTTATTTATTTATTTATTTATGTTTTAAATTAAATCTTTATTATTCAGATTACTACATTTGTTTCTCTTTTTTCCCTTCCATAGCACCTCTCCACCCAGCTCCCACCCCTCCCTCTGTCCTTAGCTCCCTCCCATTGATCTCATCCATAGGTGTATGATTTTTTTCCAATCTCTCCCTGTACACCCCTCACCCCTTTCCCCCTGAGAATTATCAGTCCACTCCCTTTCTGTGCTCCAGATTCTATTATATTCACCAGTTTATTCTGTTAATCAAATTTTTAATTCACTTAATTTTTAGATTCACTTGTTGATAGATATGTATTTGTTGTTCATAATTTTTTGTCTTTTACCTTTTTCTTCTTCTTCTTCTAAAAGAGTACCTTTTAGCTTTTCATATAATACTGGTTTCGAGTTGATGAACTCCTTTAGCTTTTTATCTGTGAAGCTCTTTATCTGCCCTTCAATTCTGAATGTTAGCT